>JADRCD010188104.1:1415-21415 GCA_019843815.1 Montemys delectorum
AAGGAAGGAAGGAAGGAAGGAAGGAAGGAAGGAAGGAAGAAAGAAAGAAAGAAAGAAAGAAAGAAAGAAAGATATTAAACATTTTAATTTGTTTTCCTAGTCGCCGGTGTGCCTCTAGGCAAGGAAAGGTCTGAACTGTGCAGTGCAAACCAGTTTTGCTCTTTCCCACTGTGAAAACCAAATGGAGAAAAATGTGGCTTCTCTTGTTTCTGCTTTCAGGAACCTGTTGTTGCTCAGCCTGCAAACCACCTAAACCCAACTCCCACCCACTCTTTCAGTCACCAGGGAGACAGAAGACCCCAGAGTGCCACAAGCTGAGAGGGCAAGAGCAAAGGGTGAGTGTCCTATGTCACCACAGAGCAAGCTGGTGGCCAAGTTCCCCTGGACAGCCTCCCAGTGCTAGGGCCAGAGTTCTTTTTCCCTTTGGGGGTTAAATTCTCAAAGGCATCGGGCACAGGCACTGATCCAGAAATCAAAGGCAGAGCTCCGTCAGAGGGGTAGACCTGTGCTGAGGCAGACACTGCTTCCCCAGCCAGCTGGTAGCCAGGGAAGGAGGGTCTCCATCCTCCAAGTCTCCTGCACCTCCCAGAGTGATAGTAATCCTCACCCCAGAGCTCTGGGAGCTTACCTGGGCTTGGCAAAAGGAGACAAGAAACACAGCACAGCTGGTCAGGACCTACCCACCAGCAATGCACACTCACAATCGCAACCACCAGGAGCTGAGCTCAGGGGGATCTGATGTTCTAAGTTATCCTCTGCTACACAGTGAGTTTGAGAGGTCAGCCCGGCCTATGTGAAACACTGTGTGGCACTCTGACTGAGAAATAGCCCCAAGAATCTTGGGCATTTGAACATTTGGAAACCAGTTGGTGATACTCTTGAGAGAGGCTTATTAGAGGGCCTGATAAAGGAAGTATGTCACAAGATGGGCTTTGAGTGTTTAAAGACCCATGCCTTTCAGTTTGTTCTCTCTGCTTCATTTCAGTGGTTCAATGTGTACGCTCTCAGCTTCCTGCTCCAGTCATCATGTCTGCCTGATTGATGCCATGCCTCCCTACAGTGACACACAACAGATTCTTATCCAGCTATATGAATTCCTCCTCCTCCTTCCTCCTTTTCCTCCTCTTTCTCCTCCTTCTCCTCCTCCTCCCCTTCCTCCTCCTCTTCTTATTCCTCTTCCTCCTACTCTTCCTCCTCCTCCTAAGTTGTCTGTTTTGCTTTTCAAGGCAGGGTTTCTCTGCATGGTCCTGCCTGTCCTGGAACTCACTCTGTAGATCAGACTGGCCTTGAACTCCCAGAGATCTCTGTCTGCCTCTGCCTCTGTAGTGCTAGGATTAAAGGCACTCACCACCAGGCCAGACTAACTCTTCAAAGGCATGCATCACCACACCCAACTATCTCTCTCTTTTTTTTTTTTAAATTATCTTGGTCATGGTGTTTGATCACAGCAACAGGAGAGTAACTAACAGAACCTGTCTCAAACCAAAACAAACCTCTAGGAGCCACACAGAAAGACAAATATTACATGCTTTCTCTCTAAGAAGCAGAATCTAGCCAGGCAATGGTGGTGCACGCCTTTAACCCCAGCACTTGGGAGGCAGAGGGAGGTGGATTTCTGAGTTCAAGGCCAGTCTGGTTTACAGAGTGAGTTCCAGGACAGTCAGGGCTATACAGAGAAACCCTGTTTCAAAAAAAAAAAAAAAAAAAAAAAAGCAGAATCTACAGCTAAATATAGAAAGGCAGAAAAATAGAAAGGGGCTGTGAAGGGGAAGGAAGGAAGGAATCTTTGGGGATGTGGAGCAAGGGAGGGAGTGGGGGAAACATGCTAGCTGTTTTTCCTCTCCTATGCAGAATCCATATTTAAACACATACATATTAATACATATATATATATAAATATATATATGAGAAAGCACAAAAGGGGACAATTTGGGGACAGCAAGGGACCAGTAGAGGAGGCAAGGCAATGTGCAAATATTTGCTAAACATACATATGTATGAATGTCAAAATAAAACCCATTACTTTTTTAAAAAGGACCTCTGGGCCAGGCATGGCTCCCAGGTCATCAAACTACTTCGGAGAGTCATTTGAGTCAGAAATTCTAGTCCCCCCCTAACCAACAAAGCAAGACTCCATTTCAAAACAATAAATTACCAGACTAAATAAAATCGAAAGAACCTCTGATGTTCAGGGAGATCTATAAGAAAGCCTTTGGGATACAAAACTATTCTCAACTTTGTTTTCTATTTTTGACATGGGGCCTCATATAGTCTGGACTGGCCTGAGACTCACTAGCCAGCCAAAGGTGACTTTAAACTCCAGGATCCTGGGCTGGACAGAGTAGCATATGCTTTTAATCCCAGCACTAGGAAGGCAGAGGCAGGTGGATTTCTATGAGTTTGAAGCAAACCTGGTTTACAAAGTGAGTTCAGGATATCAAGGGCTGCATAGAGAGACCTTGTCTCAAAAACATAAAACAAGGAGCTAGAGAGATGGCTCAGTGGTTAAGAGCACTGGCTGCTTTCCCAGAGGATCAGCATTCAAGTCCTATAAAGCACATGGCAGCTCATGCCTGTCTAAAACTCCAGCTCCAGGGCTTCTGATAACCTCATACAGACACAAATGCAGACAAAACACCAATGTACAAATAGTAATAATAGTAATAATAATAATAACAAAAAAATTTATATTAAAACAAACAAAAACCTGGTTTTCCTGCCTATACCTCCTGAGAGCTGGAATTCCAAGTGTGCACAGCCACACCCATTTTATGCGAGGACCAAACCAAAGGCTTCCGGCATGCTAGGCAAACATTACCAATTGAGCTACATTGCACAGCCTCAAACATTCCCAGACAGTAAATGTGGGTAGGGAGCAACTCAGTGGGTGCAGGAGCAAACAACGCAGGAGGTGGATGGTGGGAGAAATGGGGACCTGCACTCACCTCCCTAGGGGCTTCACTAACTGCCTCATCATAAGAGGAATTAGCAGCTTTGAGTTCACTTGCCTGGTAACCCTCCACTCCAGGAAGAAAAGAGACATTTATCCACCGCTCTGGCAACATGTGTTACCAACCTTCTCAGAGTCTGGGAGTTTCCAGGAGAGTGACCTGGATAGAGCCTTGGATAACAAGATGGCAAAGGGTGGAGCCCAGCTCTGCCCAAGCCCCTTTGTGCTTGGCAGGCCTGTGTATGAGGGGAATGTGATTTCTTCCTCACTTTGCTGTATATCCTGCCGCAGTGTATGATAGCTGTCTCGATGGAGCAAGAATGGCCAGAGACAGGATGCTCTGGCCTGCATCCAACCAGCTAAGGAGAGATGTAAGCCACTGTGGCTGAGGACATGGCTCAGTGGTTAAGAGAACCTACTGTTCAATCAGAAGCCCTGAGTTCCAACCCCAGCACCAACTCGTTCCTGGCCCCAAGGGCACATACACGGGGGGGGGGGGGGGGGGGCGGGGGGGGGGGGGGGCGGGGGAGAGGGAGGGAGAGAGAGAGATTTTTAAAAAAAAATTAAGGGATGTAAGCCACTGGTATTTCCCTCTGTTACCACGTAGTGCTGTCTGAACCACACTTGCTACTATGGGAACATCTAACTCAGGCTCTGGGACACAGGTCCAAACATAGGCTGGTATGGTTAGAGGTTACTCCCCTGCAACCTCGAGGGATGCCATAGGAAGGCTGTCTTGAGTTTGAGACCGGCCTGAAATACACAATGAGTTCTAGGCCAGCCTGGGCTACACAGTGAGACCCTTTCTCAAGAAGCCACAGAGCTAAGGCAATGGCTCAGTTGGCAAAGTGTCTTCTGTGCAAGCCTTAGGATCTGAGTTCAGATCCTCAGACCCCATGTGAAAAGCCAGGGGTTGGGGACCACTTCCTGTAACAAGACCACTGGGTGGGACTGAAATAGGCCAATCCCTGCAGCTCACTGGCCAGTCAGCAGAGCTGAAATGTTGAGCTCCACATTCAGTGAAAGACACCTGACACTGACCTCAGGCACAGGCACACACACACACACACACACACACACATACACATACTCACACTAGCAAACAGCCCCCACACACTCACATACAGGTGCAACTTGCAACCCTGTCATCCACTTGAAGAAAATGAAACCCGAAACATTTGTTTTCTCTGGAATCTTTTATTTCTGCTCCACTTCCTGCAGTGAAAAGGATCCAAGGCAGGTTACCATGCTGAAGCCTTGGCTGACCCCAGGGAGGCATAGGACTCCTCCCCTGGCTGCCTGAGGTCATAACACAGCCACTGCTTACTGGAGCAAAGGGGACTCCTGAGCTGACAGCAAGGCCCTCATGTTATGAACACATTCTGGAAATCCTGCCCTTTATCCACTCAAGGCAAACAAGAATGCAATACTTCAGTATTTGTTTTAATTCTTTTTTTTTTTAAGATTTATTTATTTATTATATGTAAGTACATTGTAGCTGCCTTCAGACACACCAGAAGAGGGCATCAGATCTCATTATAGATGGTTGTGAGCCACCATGTGGTTGCTGGGAATTGAACTCAGGACCTTTGGAAGAGCAGTCAGTGCTCTTAACCACTGAGCCATCTCTCCAGTCCTGTTTTTTGTTTTTTCGAGACAGGGTTTCTCCATGTAGCCCTGGATGTCCTGGAACTCACTCTGTAGACCAGGCTGGCCTCGAACTCAGAAATCCGCCTGCCTCTGCCTCCCAAGTGCTAGGATTAAAGGCATGCGCCGCCACCGCCACCCAGCTTCCAGCTCTTGTTTTAATTCTTAAGTTGACTTGTAGCTGTAATGGATCCCTTCTAAACAATCTAAAGTGGTGAGTCACAAGCTAAGGGACCCTGGAGCCAGGCACCCACATCAGAAACAAACATTTCACTAGGCCCTTGCTTTTACTTTTCCAACTAATCCACAGGCCCAGTCTGTGCATTTGTGGCTTAACACCACGTGTAACACGCATACAACACACATACACACACACACACACACACACACACACACACACACACACGGCATGTACAAAACTCCAAACTCAAAAGAGATATAGGCAGAGGCTAGAGAGATGGGTGAACAGTTAAGGACACTTGTTCTTCCAGAGGCCCTGGGTTTAATTCTCAGCATGGTGACTCACAGCTGTCTGCAACCATAGCTCCAGTAAATCTAACTCCCTCTTTTGGCCTCTGTGGGCACTGCACATACATGATACACATACATACATACATGCATGCATGCATACATGCATACACGCATACATACATACATACAGGCAAAACATATACATAAAGTAAAATAAAAATAAACATTGTTTTTTGAGACAGGATTTCTCTATGTAGCCATGGCTGTTCCAGAGCTATCGCTGTAGAGAAAGGCTGGCCCCAAACTCATAGATCTACCTGTCTGTATAAAGCAAGAGCAAATCCCAGCACTGTTCACTGGGGCAGAGGGGACTCCAGACTGCCAGCAAAGTCCTCACTTTATGAACACATTCTGGCAATTCTACCTTCCCAAGTGCTGGGATTAAAGGCATGTACCACGAGCTGGCAAAATGGCTCAGCAGGTAAGAGCACTGACTCTTTCAAAGGTTCTGAGTTCGCATCCCAGCAACCACATGGTGGCTCACAACCACCCGTAATGAGATCTGATGCCCTCTTCTGTCTGAAGACAGCTACAGTGAATTATGCCGGAGCGAGTGGGGCCAGAGCAAGTGAAGCCGGCAGAGGTCCTGAGTTCAATTCCCAGCAGCCACACATGATGGCTCATGGTCATCTGTACAGCTACAGTGTACTCATACACATAAAATAAATAAAATAAATCTTTAAAAAACAAAAGGCATGTACCACAACAACTGACTCTAAATAGAAAATGTAAATGAGACAGAGACAGGTATGGCCCACCTCCTAACTGTTTCATATCTAGATCCCCAGAGAGCCCATACTTGCCCAAGTTTCAAAGACTCACTGTGACTCATTCATTTGCAGTGTTGGAGACACACAGGGTCTCCGCTTGAGAACAATGGCTGAGTCAATTCCCAGCACTTGGGGATGGGGGTGGGAATCAACTAATTCACAAAGCGGGAAGACTCGTATGCAAACGAGAAGCTTGAAGGGAGGACCCCATAAGCTTCTCTGAGGAGATTCCCTTGAGGCCGAGGCCCAAAAGGTGAAGGGGACTGGCCTCTGGAAAAATACAGGAAAGTTTGGGAAAGACCAGAGAGCTCCAGGGAACAGCATGTGCAAAGGTCCTGGGGCATTTTGATAAGTCTCATCAAACAAAGAAAGATCCTAGTGGCTAGGCTGAAGGAAGAGGTGATGGTAGAGGTGAGGTTAGAAAACTGGGCAGGAGTGAGGCTGTGTGGGGCTTTGGAGGGTTAGACGGGACCTTGCCAAAATCCCCTTGAACCGATGTCACCTGGAGCTGCGACCTACTTCCCCCTCTCATATCCCAGTCTCCCTTGCAATTAGATTGAAGTCAAGGTCCCAGTTAACCAGGAACGAAAAGCCAATGAGTCTCTTCCATTGCCTCCCCTGTCACAGTGACCCCACATCAAGGACTCAGGAGCTGTCCTTTCGCATGCTGCAGCTCATCCCTGGGGTTAGGTCACGCCTCTGACGCAGCTAGCACTGACTCACAAAAATTCTGAGGACAGCTGAGCTTTACACACACAGGAGCCCGGTGACCACAGCATGGTTCACAGTCAGAGCCTGGCAGATGAACCTCATTGTGCCCCAGTTTAACTGTGCGGCACACGGCCCCCTATTTGCTCTCGCACTGCTCTCAAAACCCACAGCTACTGAAAAAGGATCAGTTCGAGGAAGGAAATCAGGTGGCCTGTCCCACACTAGCATCAGAACCTTAAAAAAAAAAAAAAAGTAGCCATCTTTTGAAGCTTCCTGCTGTAAAAACAAAGTAAACAGAGGCATGCTTAGACACTTGTTCATTTAAAGTTTGGGATAGGGTCTCTTGTATCCCAGGATGACTTTAATGTAGCCTTGAATCCTCCTGCCTTCACTTCTTGAATGCCACCATACCTAAATATGCCCACTTCTCTGAAGGGGAAACTGAGACTTGACCTAACAACCTACCCAAATACAGATTAAGGTCAAGCTGACCTTGGTTTGCATCTTGACCACTTACAAGGTAAGTGACTTTGGTTAAGTCTCAGTTTCCACATCTATAAAATGGGAGTAGCTAAACACACGAGGAAAGGTGCTTGCTGGGACATACTGGGTGCTAAGTCCCATTATTTTAGGTCCATAGACCCTAATGCCTCAGCCTGACACAGCGACAGCTTCAAGGACAGGTTCCCAGTGCCACAGGGAATGACCCTGACCCACATTTTACTGCTCTCTGAGGCTGTGAAAACTTTAGAGAGGGCAAACACAGAAACTCTCAGATTATACATGGGAGACCTATCACCTATATGTGTGAAGCCGGGCCTCTGTGGAGAGGGAGGGGCCACACTTCTCTACTTTGCTCAACAGCCACCCAAAGTCCCCTGTCCAGGAAGGAAGTGACTCTGGCTCACATGCCAAAGCCAGAGTCTGAGAAGCTGGAGTTGCACAAGCACACTGTCTAGAGAACAACAAAGCTCAGCAAGGAAACTCCAGACAGGGTTAGAACTCAGCCATCGTTGCTCTTCCCTAAAGTGTGAAGGTCCCAACCCAACGCCCGAGAGAGACCCACAAGGAGGAAAACAAGATGGTAGTGGCCAATCGGAGAGGAAGTCACTTCTCACATCCCTTCAGATGTTTCCCAAGGGTTTCCCCCTACTCAGTTTACAGGCAGAACTGCACAACTACATGGGATCAATACATTTTCATAAGATACATTTGATAAGTTGGTCTTGTCGACTTGGTAGGATTTGGAGTCGCCACGGAGGCAAACCTTTCTCTGGGAGAAGCTGTGAGGGGTTTTCTGATTTAGGGTAACTGAGGTGCAAAGACACATCAGCATGCGAGCAGCACTGTCCCCTGGATTGGGGCTGTAGACTGCACACACAGGAGGAGCTGACCACCAGCTCTCATGTCTGTGGATGCAGTGTGACCAGCATCCCAGGTCCCAGTGCCAGTCCTCAAACTCAGAGCCAGAAAGCCCTTCCTTCCTTCCTTCCTTCCTCCTTCCTTCCTTCCTTCCTTCCTTACCTCGCTTCCTTCTTTCCTTCCTTCCTTCCTTCCTTCCTTCAGCTGATTTTGTTGGGCTTTTGTTATAGCACTGAGAAAAACTGCTAATACAACAGTAAAAATACACATGCATGCATACACACACACACACACACACACACACACACACACACACACACACACAGATACCTTTAATTCCAGCACTTGGGAGGCAGAGGCAGGCAGATCTCTGAGTTCAGGCCAGTCTGGGCTACATAGAGAGTTCCAGGCCAGCCAGGGCTCTGTTACACAGAGAAACCCTGTCTTGAAAAACCAATAAAATAAAAATAGTAAAAGTAATAATAATAATGATGATGCAAACAGCAGGTTATGTTCGTGGCCTGAGCAACACAGGTTTGTTCTATCAACACAGAGAGTCTTGAAAAAGCCAGGAACACAGACACAAGCAAACAGCCGGTTTGTCTTTTCAAGTCAGAAGTGGGAAGCATGCTTGCCCAGCATACAATAGACCCTACGTTTGATCCCCAGCATTCCATCATCAGGGTGTGGACGTACACACCTGTAATTCCAACTTTGAGAGGTTGGGGCAGGAGGATCATCATGAAGTCAAAGGCCTCTCTGGGTCTTCAAACATGCCTCCTGCCCACCACAGGGTCTACCAAGCAGGCCCTCTCCTCAGCTGCCCTTCCCATCTCCCTCTCCCAGCCGGCCTCCCCACCTGGTGTTTCTTTGAGTGCATGTGTTGCTATTGGCTATCTGTATGTGCGTTCATACCATGGCTGTCTATCCACCCCGCCAGCAGAAGCACCAGGAGACTCAGGCTTACACATGCAATCAAACCCTCTACCACTCAGCCCCATCCAAACAAACTACTCTTGTCAAGGTTCCAGGTGAAACAGGGGCCCAGAAGCCTGAGAATCAAAGTCGTACTAGGCACCAGAGGCTGCAGACAGGCTGGCGAGGGCCGCTGTCTCGCAGCAGGCAACCAAGAGGTCCTGCTGGAATCACTGACTGCTAGAGGCAAGCAGCTACATGGACTGTGGCTTCCTGTTCCATCCTAGCAATGAATTGTGGGTACACTGTCTGGAAAGGGGGTGCAGATAACCTCTGTCTGGTTGAGGTCCACCAGGTCATCAGAAGCTGAGAGGAGAGAGCCACAGATTGCATCAGATGGTGAACTACTTTAAAGAAAGTGACTGACGGCTATCAGGCCTATCGCCCTTGGGCACAGGGCACATATGGGAAGGCAGTTGTATGTAGACATTCAGGTGGCCAAATAGGAAGGTGTGTGAGAGGTTAGCTACTTCTCCTCCAGAGCAACAAGATACTTTCGATATGTATACCCTCTTCCTGCATTTCCCAGTCTCCCTTGCAACCAGGTAGATCATGGGACACAGTTCTGGCCAGAGCTTTTGAGGGAAGGTTAGGCATGCAACTTCCTGGTCCAGCCTTAGGAGGACAGGAACACACCCACCTTTGCTTCTTGTCACCTTACATAACCAGAAGCATGTGTCCCCGCCAGCCTCTGACACCAGGACACCCTAGAACTGCTTCACCCACCCTAAACAGCCTTGGATGTCACTGGTGGAGAAATGTTCATGGCCGTGTGTGTGTGTGTGTGTGTGTGTGTGTGTGTGTGTGCACATGTATGTGTAAGCTCACATGTGTATTGGCACACACACGTGGGAAGGCCAGAGGGAGACGTCAAGTGTCACTTTCTATCCTATTCTCTTAAAGCAGTGGTTCTCAACCTCTTTGCTGCTGGGATGCCAATCATAAAATTATTTTTGTTGCTACTTTTTAACTGTAATTTTGCTAGTTATAAATTGCAAATGTGTTTTTCTATAGTCTTAGGTGATGGTAAGTGTCCTTTGATCTCCCTCAAAGGGGTTGGGCCCCCAGGTCGAGTTCTGCCTTAGAGTCTCTCAATGAACCTGAAGGTCATGGTATTTTGGGGTAGGCCAGCAAGCCCCAGGAATCAGCTTGCCTCCACCCAGCCTGCTCTGAGTTTAGAGGCACTGGTGGCCACACCCATATTTTCTCAGGCCCGGTTCCTGTGAACTTCAGTCTTCATGTTTACTTAGTAAGAGAGCTCACCACTGAGGCGCCTCCCAGTTCAGTTTGTTTGATTATTTGAGACAAGGTCTCATTATGCAGCCCAGGCTAGCCTAGAACTCATTACCCTCCTGTCTCACCGAGTCCAATGTTAGGGTTAACAGACATGTGCTAGCATGCCAGGCCCAGCTTGGCTCTCTAAGTCCCAGTAGCCCACCCTGTGTGAACGGAGCCAGGAATCTGTCAGGGAGAGCATAGATGGGAAGAGTGGCAAAGTTGTGCTGGGGAAGCCACGTCCTATGAGCTGCACTAATTTATTCTAATTCTTGTTGGATTTCATGTCTTGCAGGTTAAATAATGACCTTGGCAAGTAAAGCTGAGAAAAAGTGAAGTAACAGAAACCCACAGGCCTGTCCCCTCTCACCAGACGTCAGTTTTGAGGTAATGCAAGTCCAGCTACTGCAAGCCTGAACTTGGCTCATATATAATGGTCACAAGGCCACTAGTCTTCACTGCAGTGTGTGTTGAGACACCATTCAACTCTATGGAAGTTGCTGGGTGGCTGGGACATTTCTTGGTGCTAGGTGCCCAGATCCTTGCCTTGACAAGTGCTACACCCATGCAGGACATCTGATGAATAGAGCTACCTTCAAATCTATCTTTAAGAAACGTTTAGGGCTGGACAGTGGTGGCGCACGCCTTTAATCCCAGCACTTGGGAGGCAGAGGCAGGCGGATCTCTGAGTTCGAGGCCAGCCTGGTCTACAGAGTGAGTTCCAGGACAGCCAGGGCTACACAGAGAAACCCTGTCTCAAAAAACCAAAATAAATAAATAAATAAATAAATAAATAATAAAAATAAAAATGTGTTTAAGGAACTGGGGGTTGGGGGTGCATAAAATGCAAAACAGGACAGTCTGGTCTGAGAAAGCAACCAAAGCCAGGAGGTGGTGCTTCCTGCCAAACCAGGGAGCCCACAGTTGCTGGCAACAGGCCCAGCTCCATTTATATGGGAGAGTGGAGCAGTGGGCCCTGGGTCCAGATGAGACCCCGTGGATCTTGGAACCTCAAGCAATGTACCTATTCTTTAGTTGTTTGTTTTTGAGACACGGTTTCTATATGTAGCTCTGGCTGACCCAGAATTTACAGGGTTCACTGCTTCTACCTCCTGAGCACTGGGATTAACAGGTGTACCACTGAGCCTGGCATGAGCACTTCTTTAAATCTGGTGCTTCAGTCTTTGTTGACCTCCACAACAAAGATTTTTTTCCTACATTAGTCAATGATCTCTGCTGTCAGTGGTCAGGGAACATAGCCAGGGGCCTCTGGGGCTCTTCCTCTGCTATCACACATCCTGATGCGACACCATTGCCTTGCCTGGCCCAGCCATCTGCCTCTCCAAAGTGGACTAGTTGTAACCACACTGTGACCACATATGAGCTGGCAGCTCAATGTGAGTTTATCATTAGTTCTTTTAAAACACAAGAGGGTCTCATGTAGCCCAAGCTAGTTCTGAACTCATTACGTGGCCAAAGTTAGCTCTGAATTCCTGATCCTCCTACCTCTGCCTCCCAACTGCTGGACTGCAGACATTTGCCACCACACCAGTTAGGCATTATCATTTTATAGCATCTACTACATTTCAGGTTTCTAAGAAGACAGAGAAACCAAAATTGAGGTCACAATCCTTGGGGAGTTGGTCACAATGATCAAATGAAATGCCTCCTGGTTTCAGTGATCACGGGGACCCCAGGCTCCAAGAATCCCAGAGAGAGCTCTGCTTGGCATACAGGCTGGCCCCTTCACAGGGCAATGGTAGGATCTGAGCCCTTGAAAGGAGATTCTCCCAGGGTTGTACCAGGGGCCAGGCCTGGACTCACTCAGCCATATCTTGCCCAAGGCCTCTCTGACTGGCCCTCAGGGAATAGGGATGAGGAACAGTGGTCTGGCACATCTCAGAACAGGACAGGATCGGTTCTAGCCAGTTCTAAAGATCTGTGAGCCAAGCAGGCTACCCTGTCCAGTCTGAGAGAAGAACCAAGAAGGAGACTGGGTAGGGAAGTACAAACAGAACAGAGACAGAAGCCAGGGAAAGCCATGGCCACCAGGTAGGGGTATGGTTTAGGGGACAATTTCTGGGAATGCAGAAGCAAGCCTGACTGGATTCTCTCCTACTGGAACAGGCACCTCCTATTTAAACCCCAAAGGGAAAGCCATGATATGTTAACCACAAGCTTCCACACACGTTAAATTCTAGCAAGTTACTTGGTGGCTGAAGAGTGGACACAGTTCCAGGGCGGCCCTGAAAGCCCACATGTGCTGCAGCTCTGAGGCTGGGGCTCTCTAACCCCTATCCTGTTCTAACAGAAGGCTTTAGGATCATTCAGGCAAGTTCTACACCTCGGGTCTGCTGGCATGGCAGGCAGCCATCCCCAGCCCCACAGAGGTCACCTTTAAAGCCCACATGGGGTCTTCCCCAGTCTCAGATACTCTCTCTTTTCTGCAGTGCTGGAGTTGGAAGTCAGGGTCTTACTCGTGCTAGGTGGTGCTTTCTGTGTCCCCAGCCCCAACACAATTTCCTTTCCACCCTTCCAGAATGCTCTCTTTGGACTGGCCATCCTTGACTACAGTCCTTGGAGACTTCCCTATTCCGTCACTTTTAGCTCTCGGTCTGTTTATTCTCCCTTCTTTCTTGCTGCTTACTGTCTCCTAACTGGTTCCCCAACATTTTTAAGGTTTTTTTGTTTTGGTTTGTTTTGGTTTGTTTTGGTTTGGTTTTTTGGTTTTTTTCAAGACACAGTTTCTCTGTGTAGCCCTGGCTGTTCTGGAACTCACTCTGTAGACCAGGCTGGCCTCGAACTCAGAAATCTGCCTGTCTCTGCCTCTGCCTCCCAAGTGCTGGGATTAAAGGCGTGCGCCACCACTGTCCAGCTATTTTTAAATTTTTAAAATGTACTTGTGTGTGTGTGTATGTGCTGAAAGGCACAACTACCACAGCACATGTGCAGAGGTCAGAGGTCAACTTTTGGGCATCTCTCCTTCCATCATGTTGGGTCCCAGAGATCAAACTTGAGTCATGAGGCTTGGCAACAAGTGTCCTTACTCCCTGGCCTCCAATATATGTGTGTGTGTGTGTGTGTGTGTGTGTGTGTGTGTGTGTGTGTGTATTTATTTTAATTACAAATTAAATGTCACACACACCTTACATGACAGCAGTTTATGAGGTAAAAGCTTCAAGGAAGCCGTCTCCTGCAACCCCTAACTCAGAAGTAGCCCAGATATGCCCTTGCTACAGTCTCAAGTGCTAGGTGTCCCCCAAGATAAATGTTGCTCTCTGACCTCCACCAAAGTTCCAACATCTTAGCCAAACCCTGGCTTGGAATTTCTCGCAGACAATGTTACACATTCAGACTAATTACCTCAGCATTGTTAGAAAGATAATGAGGGTGGGGCATTGAGGAGCCCAAAAGATTAGCATAGTGGGCCTTTACTAAGGATGGGCAGGACCTTGAGCTGAGTGTGAATGTGTGTGTGTGTGTGTGTGTGTGTGTGTGTGTGTGTGTGTGTGAGAGAGAGAGAGAGAGAGAGAGAGAGAGAGAGAGAGAGAGAGAGAGGAGAGAGGAGAGAGCAGCAGAGAGAACAGCAGAGAGAACAGAGAGTGTTGAGATTGGAGATTGGAGCCTCTACCCTCCTGACTGGCTCACCCGCAGCCCCCCAGGAAGGCCAGGCCCACGCAGGCCCCAGCGTGCTCGGAGCCCAGGGGTGGGGGTGGGGGGTTACAGCACCTCCAGAAGAGGTGGCTGTTTGAGACCCAGTGTGTTTGTTTTAGATGGCCTCAGATGTACCTCGACTGCTGAGCTGCCAGATTTTTCTTTTCTCTTTTGTAATGACTGCAAAAGTCTGATGCCATTTTTGAGAAATACATTCAGATCCTGCACTTCCTTGTGTCGCATCTGTTATTTTTTCTTCTCCAACGTCTTGTTGACCTGTACCAGAACCCTGTTTCTCCTGCGGGTTGAGGGAGGCCCAGACTGGCTGGCATGCAGCAATTAAAGGTTTTAGATCTCTGGCTAGTCAGTGTCTCTCTTGATAAACCCAGTGCCAAATATAACACATAGTAGGCCTGCAGGAAATATCTGGTAAATAAATAACTTGGTGTGTGAATTTTAACCTGGGAAAAAGAAGAGTCCTAGTGTTGGGGTGAAGCTCATTGGCAGAGAGCCCACCTGACCCCAGTCAGTTCCACCCACCGTACTGATAAAAGAACGATAATGTCTTCAGACAGACACACAGCCCTTGCTGAGATTCTAGGGACAGAATGGTTACTTACAGCTCAGGACAATCTGGGCAGCTCGGTAGAGTTCCAAGTGACGCAGGAGGTCCACCAGCTGCTGGACGGTGGCCTGACGCATGGACCACCACCACAGCAGCTCCCGGGTGATGCTCACTCCCTGGACCCTCTCCATGGACTTGATCTTCCTCAGTTGTGTCAGGTCTGTGATCACATAGGAAGCTGGAAGGCAAGAGAGTATTCCTCTTAGAGCTGTAAGGCTCTGCCCTCAAGGGAGAGTCCCTGTCTGCCTCACTGCTCCTCCCAGATGTCAACAGGGCTACTGTGTGCCAGCAGAATGAAGATCTTAGCAGCTGGGGAGCCTTGAACATCAGCAGTTTCTTTGCTTGGGATGGTCTCTGCCGCAGCACAAGCCTCAATGGGAGCAGAACTGCGCCCACTCCATCTAGCATGGAAGCCCCTGCAGGCACAGAGTTTCATCTGTCTCCATCACGGCCACATCTCCAAATGGGGAAACTGCCTGGCTCAGGGCATGGGGAGGGGGGGGGGCAGGGATGCAGAGGAGTGGAGGGCAGCAAGGTAGGGAAGCGCTCAGCCTTAGGATGCCCTGTTCTTGCAGGACCTCAGCAAGTGTCCCCAGATGTTGTCCCCTGAGCACTTGGCTCACTAAGTCGTCTCAACCCTGGTGGGAAAACCCTGGCTGATGAATGACAAATGGTAGAATTGTCTGTCACAGGAACCAAGACAGCCAATGAGGTTGGCACTGTGCTAACTCTGAAGCACTGGGAAGAACCGCAAGAGACTGTGTTGGCAATAATACTACATTATGCTTTCCTTTTATTTCTTATTTTTTTAAGATTTATTTTTATTTATTATATGTAAGTATACTGTAGATGACTTCAGACACACCAGAAGAGGGAGTCAGATCTCATTATGGGTGGCTGTGAGCCACCATGTGGTAGCTGGGATTTGAACTCATGACCTTCCGAAGAGCAGTCAGTGCTCTTCCCCACCGAGCCATCTCACCAGCCCCTTTATTTCTTATTTTTATTTTTTATTTTTTTGACACAAGGTCTTGCTGTGTAGTTCAGACCAGCCTCCAATGCAGCAATTCTCCCATCTCCCATACACTAGCATTACTGGTATGAGCCAATACACGTGGCTTCCCTTTGCTTTTTTTTTTTTTTTTTTAAGCATACAATAGATTGTTGTTCTCATGAAAAAGACATACTGTGTTCCACCCTCCCTGGCCAACTCCACTAGGCTAGATCCTCTCCTCCTTCACACAGGTGCTGGCTTTAAGACAGAATTTGACAGACAATAGGTAAGACCTCTCCTATTTATTTATTTATTTATTTATTTTGGTTTTTCGAGACAGGGTTTTTCTGGATCACCCTGGCTGTCCTGGAACTCACTCTATAGACCAGGCTGGCCTCGAACTCAGAAATCCACTGCCTCTGCCTCCCAAGTGCTGGGACTAAGGGCATGCGCCACCACCGCCCGGCCTCTCCAATTTATTAATGTTGTAGTTCAAGCCTTCTCCCAGTTGATCCAGGCTCAACTGTATTACTATTTGCCAAGCTTGACGGGGAACACCTTTAATACTAGCACTCTGGAGGCAGAGGCAAGAGGACTTCAGTGAGTTTTAGGCCATCCTGGTCTACAGAGTGAGTTCCAGGCCAACTTGAACTACATAGTAAGACCTTCTCAAATTTTTTATGAAAACATTAATTTTATTATTGTTTTTATTGGCATGGTGCTGGGTACTGAACCCAGAGACTCATCCTACATAACTTCACTTAGCCCCTTATGAGCCCATAAGGAATTTGTCAGTTTGATTGAATGGATTTTTGTGTTTTGCAGAACTAGAGCTCAAAACCAGTGCCACATGTACACTAAACCAACCACTGAGCCACCCTCCCAGCTCTTTAATGGCATTTAAAATTGTTACATAGTATCCCATTGATTTTTTTTTTTTTTTAAGATAGTGACTCACTATGTACAACAAGCTGGCCTCGAACTCTCAGGAATCTGCCTTCCTCTACATCCCAAGTTCTAGAATTAAAGGTATAAGCCACCACACCCAGCTTTGCCACTGAGTTTATTGACATAGGAAAGCACTAACAAGAGAGAGAGAGAGAGAATAATTAGACTTCAGGGTAGCATGAGGATGGAACCAGTTAGCTCATACAGGAGACCCTCGGCCCCATCCCCAATACAGCCAAACAAAACTGAACAAAAATGAGGAATTAAAAAAAAACCAATCCTTGGTACCAATAATTCAAAAATCACAGAACAGGAAATTATGTGAACACAAAGTCAACTGAGTGTACTCAGTTGGTGTAGTGCTTGCCTCCCATGCACGAGGCTCTGGGTTTGAGTCCCAGCACCACCAAAGGAAAAAAACGCCATTAAGCATTAAACACAAAACCAGGATGAGTTTTAGAGAAAACAGTTGAACCCAAAACTCCATAGAGCGTTTCTGTTTGGAATATGAGCTTCGGTGGACTGAGCCCGGAACAGGTTGATTAGAGATAAAGCCAAGAACTCTGTAGGACTATGGAAGACATTCAGAGCCGTGATAGACACAATGGTCCATGCACTATCAGTCCCCTCTGGATAAATGAGGAAGGGCCATAACATTCTCTCACAGAGAAAGCTACCAGAAAAGTGACCTGTAGGAATGGAAAGTTCCAGAGTTATGGTTTTAGTCACTGGAAACTCCACATCAGATTTCTAGCCAGCAGGAAGTGATTTAAGCAGGCCCAGAGTCCCCTTTCCAACTGTTCACAAGGGACAAAGAGGAACGTGTGACGCCATACCAAAGCTAGCCCAGCAAGGACACTTGTGTTTGTGGGGTTCTGCCAGAGTACTAGCCAGAGCTTTGAGCCTCTGTGAATTTCAGTTTCCTCCCAGCAGAAACAGGAAGTGAACTTTAAAAAGAAACGGTTTAGATCCCCGAAGCTGAGGTCTCTTAAGGTACTGACCCGTTAGCACTGCACCCAGGGGTGGGATGAGCAGAGATGGAGGGAAGGACGACGCAGTCGCTGCCAAGCCCCCCCACCCCTAGAGGGCATAGCTCTTATTAATCTGGTCATTATGGAATAGAGAAAAATCAAAGTCCTACCTAGTAGACTCAAGGAAACCACTGGCTGCGTTCAGGCAGTCAATCTTCCAGACTTTCTCACCTGTGTGAATGCTACTCTTCAGATCTGGTGTTCTATAAAAGGCCCTATGCTAAAAGCGTGGTCACAGCCTGGTACCTGGAGAGGTGGAAGCTTTAAGAGATGAGACTGCCCGAGAGCAGACAGAGCAAGCATGTGAGCAGCCCCGGATCACACCCTCCCAGGCATGTCCTTGCTGTGTATTTAGAAAGGCCTGTCACTTCTCCCAGAGCTTCAGTTTCCTTTTGGACCTCATGGGTGGTGGCGTGGCTAGATGAACTCTATACACTGGGAAACTTGAGCTAGCATTTGGCAATGTGTTCTATCCACAGAGAAATCATTGTTTCCTGCTGACTCCCAAATCCTGGGGCAAGCCTACCCATCCTTACCATCCTCCAGAACAAGAGCAGCCCACCCTCCTGGAATGACCCTCCCCAGGGTTATACGCCCCGCTCCTGACTAGCCAAACTCTTTCCAGTATGGCAAGAGAAACCAGTGTTCCTTCAGCCTCTCTTACAGAGGCACACAGTCACTTGCCTGAAGTCACACAGCTAGGCAGTGCACAAAGGCTGGAATGTACTGGTGAACAAGGAAGAGAGTGGTCCAGCCAAGGGGCTCCTGCACACTCCCTGTGCACACTCCCAGGTAGATGAAACTCAAGAACCCCATTTTACACAGACTCAGACAGAGACTACAAGTCTTTTTCCCCAGGAGCAAATGAGCGCAGCTATGACCACAGAGAAACAAAGGCAGAAGTCTACCAATGGATCTAGGGGAAGATTCATAGTTGGGGCTGTAGGTTTTTTTTAAATCTATTTAGATCTTCCCACACCGTCTCTCCCAGGACCACAGCACAAGATCGCCTTTTCTGGACTAGCTCAGCAGCCAAGACTTTGGAGGACGGACAACTATCCACATTCTCCCTCCTTTTGGGGCATGGAAATCCAGAGTCCTGAGACCAGCTGGCAACTGCATAGGGAGGGGCCAGCCTTGGGCTCAGGGCAGCCTCTGGGCAGAGAAAACTGCAGCCAACTAAGGTTGACTCACAGGCAAAGACCAGGAGCCCAAAGGAGGCCAGTGAGGCTGAGGCAGGGAGGATGAAGAAGGTGTGTGTGTGTCACAGAGAGAGACAGACAGAGACAGAAAGACAGAGCTGGCAGGCCTGCTAAAGCCTTTCCTTGATTTCCTCAATCATAGTGAAGCCTCAGAGGCCTCTGGGTAATTCTGCCATGCCCAGGACTTGCAAAGTCAGAGCAGTTCTCAGCAAAGGATGCATAAATAGCCGATAAGCAAGAGCCTGAAAAGCCTCGTCTATTGCCAAGCTTTAACAAGATAAATGGTAGCCCTCCTATATGGATGACGGGCATGTGCACCAGGACAGCCCCTCTGGAAAACAAGTGCCCTATAAGAGTGCAGTGCACACTGAACTCCCCCCAGGCTAGGTGTGCTCCCAAGGGAAAAGGAAAGCACATGTCCACACTGACACTTGAACACAAATGTCCTGCAGAGTTATCATGGCTGCCCAAGAATGAGAAGAGCACAAATGTCCATCAGTGGAAAAATGGAGAAGCAAAAGATTGGACATCCATATCCTGGAGTATTACTTGAGTAGAGAAAGAAACTGGGAGAGCTGGGTGGTAGTGGTGGCACATGCCTTTAGTCCCAGCCCTCGGGAGGCAGAGGCAGGTGGACCTCTGAGTTCAAGGCCAGCCTGGTCTACAGAGTGAGTTCCAGGACAGCCAGGGCTATACAGAGAAACCCTGTCTCGAAAAACCAAAAAAAACAACCAAACAAAAAAGTTCATTTTAGCCATTGGTAGCTGTCCCCCCTTACCCCCCCCCACACACACACACAGTTGGTCACTGCCCAGGAAAGAATTCGAGCCAGTATAGACCATCCAAGTGACGGGACACAGAGTCCCCTGGACAATCTGGTGGTGGCAGACATCCTCACGGACACCCTGAGACTAGGGCAGAGTCTGGAAGGAGGGGACAGGAAGGCTGAGGAGTCACCTCTCTTCATCTTGGATGTTACATCCTAGCCCCCTAGCACTCTGGTAGTGATGAAGAGTGAAAAGACTTTCAAGAGAAAAATCCTAAGAGTTCATTGCCAGGGCAGGAGGATCACCAGTTTGAGCTATGCAATAGGAAGCTGGGAGGAAAAAAAAATGCCTATCAAGGTGAAATACCTAGGATATATTTTAAGAGAGAAGAAGCAGGCTGTCTGTCATGTATAACTGGCATACAGACATGACAAGACAGTTGAAATACAACGTGTCTACATTTAATGCATTTAGGAAAGAGACCAGAAGGCGCAGTTCTGAGCACTATGGGGCTGCACTATCAGAAGCTAGCAAACATGAGCAGCAACTGCAGTTATA
>JADRCD010188106.1:0-19219 GCA_019843815.1 Montemys delectorum
GAGAGAGGGGTGGGTACTGGAGGAGAGAGAGGGGTGGGTACTGGAGGAGAGAGAGGGGTGGGTACGGAAGAGAGAGAGGGGTGGGTACTGGAGGAGAGAGAGGGGTGGGTACTGGAGGAGAGAGAGGGGTGGGTACAAGTGAAGACATTCCCACTGCACTTAGTGTTAAAGGCCTTAGGCTGGTCACAGGAATCGTGAGGTCCTCTGACCAGGTGCCAGCCCTCACATTATGCCTGGCTGCATTGAGATCTAGAGGGAAGCCTGGGCTGCCTCAGCTCTTCAAGGGATGCCCAGAGTCCCAGAGTTGGTCTTAAGCTTTGCTTTTTTCTGGTGTTTTTGGCACCACAAGAACTTGGGGTCTGAAAGAATTCAAGATCTCACCCTGTTCACCTCTCCTGGAAAGCCCTGCCAGTAGAAAACCCAAGTGGGAAAAACCTAGTCAAGTGTTTCCCAGAGGAACAGTTTCAGTGGAGAGGCCTGGATGAGACCCTGTCACCTGGAACATCCAGCTCTAGGTCTGCCTATGATGGTCAGGAACTGTGAGAACACCCTGAAAATTCCAGACTCTCATTTCCTAACCTATAACCTAGGGTGATCATTTTTACCCTTAAAAAAAGTGAGGTTTTTTTTTTTGTTTTTTTGTTTTTGTTTTTTTTTTTAAATTAAACAACAAATTTGTTCATCGCTGGATCAGGCAAGTAATAGGCTCTCTGATTAAAGGGCATCTTCCTCCTTTCAGGGCAAAAACCCCTTGATCCACCCCACTGAAAGCTGTTCTTCCAAATATACCCACCCTTCCTATGGAAAAATGGAAGCCCAGCTAAATTAAGGCCTCTGGCTTGGCTGGTCCCAGAGGAGCCCTGGCCTCAGGACCCAGAAATGCCTGCCAAGTCTGGGGATTTCATCTGTATGGGGAGGAGGTGAGAAGCTGCCAGACTCTGGTGGGACTTTCTCAGCACCTTCTCCAGGAAGATGCGGTCCTGGGGACAGAGGCAGAGTACTCTCGAAGAATGGTGCAGAGGACTCCTACAGAATGTGGTGTTCCACCTCCAATGGTTTTGTGTGTGTGTGTGTGTGTGTGTGTGTCTCCTCTCCCAGAGGGTAGACTCACCAGAACAGGGGTGTCGAGACAAGGAGACTCAAGGATCCGTGGAGTCTCAGCAGGGGCATGGTAGACATGAGCCTCAAAGCCTTAGCAAGCTAAGGGTAAAGAGAGACACAAACCCGGCAGGCCGGTCCTCCTAGGGTACTGAAGATCCGGACTAGGCTGGGGGCGGGACCGGCCGGCTCCCTGCCCGTTCCCCGCCCTCACGTCCCCCGGGTGTCACGTGGGGCGGGCGGAAGCGCCGGGCGAGGTGGGCGCGCCCGGACCGCTGCCGCGAGTTGGCTGCGGCCGCGTGTGACAGACGCTACCGGGACCCCTGGTCCCACCTCGTGAAGTTCTCGTCGCTCAAAACAGGTCAGTGAGGTTGCTGGGACCTCCCAATCTCCAGTTGTGGCCTGCACTGCCCCCATTCCTCAGAAGGGAATGGTGAGGCCCGGCTCAGTTTTCCCCGGGTCATCTGGTGTGCGCTCTTGCCTGGGGATGATGTGAAGTGGGGTCGCTTCTGGAGGTGGAGTCATCCAGCCAGCTTTCAGCCGTCAGCTCTTCTGCTTTCGGACTTGCAGGCTTCGGAGCAAGTAGACTCAGGCAGCTTGGTTTTCCCACTTGAGAAGTGAAGACTCCTCCCTGACATTCTTAAAGCCTCGAAAAGCTTTAGGACTTTAGCCCTGGACCTGAGGCGTTGGTAACCTTGGGCAGGCTACTTCCGTCCTCTGTGCCTCAATTCCCCAACAGTTAATGGGGGCATGGTTTCTCTAGAGCTTACCTGGCCCAGTTGCCAGGAAAGAAGGGGCGTGTTCGTTGAATGGGGTCAGGCTGGGAGTGGGTGGATGGGCTTAGAACAGGCTTGCAGTGCGGCGGGGGTGGGGGGGGTGGGGGGGTGGGGGGGTGTTGGGGAGGAGGCAGGTAGGTGTTTGGACACAGATCTCCGTGGGTAGGTTTGGGTGCTGGGTGATTAGGAGCCAGCACTGGAGGTGTCTGCCCCATGTTTCTCTAAATCCGGTGTCTTAGGGAAACCTTCCCTAATGCCTAGCCTCGGGGTGCAAGGATTCAGGGATGGACTTGGGGATGCCCAGGTAAGGATTTGACTGCTGCTGGGTCCAGGGGACCCTAATACCTGTGCTTGGAAAGCCGCGACTGTCCCGCTAGGGGAAGCCTAGGATCCTAGCAGCGTCATTGTAGAAGAAATTCCGAGGAACCCAGAGACAGGCGTGGACAGGTGCAGACCTGGGGAGGAGAGGATGCCTGCGTGAGCCTTGGTAGTTAAGTGGCTGTTTGCAGAGCTTGTGCATGCAGGGATACTGATAACCTTCCAGAGGAAAGGCAAGGGAGGTAGGTGTGGCTGCAAGGGGTGGCAAGGGAGGATGTGCAGAGATCTCATCCTTGGGACTTATTTATGCCTGGCTAGGGTTTATTCCCACCCTGGCCCGGGGATCCTGCTCCCCAGTGGCCATTTGCTCATTGGACTAGAGTGCAAGCGAGATGTCCCAGGCAGGCTACTGATGGCTGTGAGGAGGAGGAGATGGCCCGACGCCCCAGGTTTCGCTTGCACATTCAGGCCTCCTTACTTGGCCCTCACCATGCAGAGTTCCCCACATGCCCAGAATCAGCTCCTGTGCAAAGGCATTCCCTGCCAAGTTTCCTCCTCATCCAGGTCTCCATGTTCTATGAGACTTGAGGATTCAGATGTGGGTTGCAGCTCAGTGCCTTCCAGCTTGGTGGTCAGTTCTGGGTCATGGCAAGGCTTGGGACAGGCTTTCTTGGATGTCTATGAAGATGGGGCATGGGCACCTGGAATTCTATTCCTGCTGGCTGCCAAGCCCTGTGTGACTTTGCCACTCTCCGTCCCCTTTCCACATCTGAGGGTGGGATGATGAGCCTGGCTCTGTGTTCCAAGGACAGACTGCTAAAGCAAGAGTCAGGCCGATGTGAATCCTGCCCTGAGTCTGAGTAAAGGGAAGGGGAATCGGAGAGCAGAGCACTGGCTAGCGGTGATGCAGGCCTGGGACCTCTGTCTCTAACATTCTCTAGGGCTTCTCCCTCCCCACTCCACTCTCTTGGCTGAGCTCAAAGCCAGCCGCCAATGCCCAAACAAGTGGCCTCTGTTCCTAGGGGAGGGGGAGGGGAGGCAGGCCCTGGGCTCTGGGCCTGCCTGTCCAGCACTGACCCTACCTCCCCCCTTTGCTGTAGGTCTTAACTCTTGGAAGCCTGAACTGGGTACCGGGCTGTTTGAGGGCCGGTACCGCTTGTCCTACAACTGCTCTGCTCACCTTGCTTCAGATCCCTGGGCTCGACTGATAGGATGTCCTTCTCAGAGAAGCATGAGTATGGGATATGGGTGACAGTCAGCCCCTCTCAACTCCTTTCAAGTCCATCAGGCCAGACTTAGTCCCTCCACAGATAGCATGAGGACGTTGTGTTTTAGAAAGAGGTTCTGTGCTCGGAATGACTACCAGGTGTCTGATAGTAGAGATGGGGGACAGAGTCCCCTCCAAATGCATATTTTTCACAGAGCTCACATTTTACACAGGACCCCTCCCCGCCAGTTCTGACAGAGAACATAACTTCTTGTCCACCTATCCTTCCCCCAAACCGGGCCCCCAGACCTGTACATTCCAACTGGGGCTCTGAGGATGGCAGTCCCTGCCCAAAGAGGCATATGTCTCCTAAATGACAGAAGTCAGGAGTGGTGAGGGGCCACAGCTCAGGGTTCATCGTCCACAGCTTTCCTGTGGAATAACTCCCCATCTCTCTCACCTTTTGGGTTATAGGTCAGAAAGAAAAGCCTGTTCTATAAGATTTCTGAGTCAAGTGTGGTGGCACACGCCTTTAATCCTAACACTCAGGCAGCAGAGGCAGGTAGATCTCTGAGTTCGAGGCCAGCTTTGGTCTATAGAATGAGTTCAAGGAAAGCCAGGACTACACAGAGAAACCTTGTCTAGAAAAACTAAGAAAGAAAGAAAAAAGATTTCTGTTCTAGATCACTGGGATAGAGTGGCTGGGAGGGATGTGGAGTTAAGTGACTACTTCAATAGCATTAATATGTTATCCAGTATAATAAGTTATTATCTGAGATAGTCATAACAGCAGTAGAAGCTGCTATTTCTTAACCATTCCCATTTTACAGGTGAGGAAAGTGAGGCCAAGAGGCAAAGTGATTTTCTAGGGAGCAAGCATTTCTTTTTTTAAAGATTTATTTATTTATTTTATGTATATGAGTACACTGTAGCTATGTAGCTGTACAGATGATTATGAGCCTTCACGTGGTTGTTGGGAATTGAATTTTAGGACCTCTGTCGCTCGCTCAGTCCCCACTCACTCTGACCCAAAGATTTATTTATTATTATACATAAATACACTGTAGCTGTCTTCAGCAGCTGTCTGTAGCATCTTCAGACGTGCCAGAAGAGTGTGTCAGATCTCATTACAGATGGTTGTGAGCTACCATGTGGTTGCTGGGATTTGAACTCAGGACCTTTGGAAGAGCAGTCAGTGCTCTTAACCGCTGAGCCATCTCTCCAGCCCCGGGGACCAGACATTTCTTAGACTTGTCGGGACACTACAATTTTATTTCTTTGAGTGAGATCCTTGAGCACAGGGTGATTTTTTACAGATTCAAACTCAGCCCTACCCTAGATATTCCCCATTGCAATAACTGGCAGACTGGAGGACTGCTTAGTCCCTAACATTGCTGGGGACAAATTTGGAGCTAAGATTAATTTCCTCTCTGTCCCCCTGGCTTTCCCAGACCCTATTATACCTCTGAGGAAGCCAAGATCTGTAGGTGGTTAGCATCTTGGAGATAACAGTGGGGACGGGAGTCCAGGCTGGGGCTGCACATGTGCTCTCCTCCCTGACTGTAGCCAGGGGGGTCTCTGCAGCCCCAAGCTCCTTGCCAAGGCTGCCCACTGCCTTATCACAGGGCTCGGGTCTGTGTTCTCAATAAACCAGGAGCTAGCTCTTCTTAAGGGCCCTGGTATCGCTATCATGTAGGGTACTGGTGACTGAACAAACCTGGGAAGGTTTCCAGCGTCAAGAAACCAAGACACAGAGGCCACCTGAGGTCAAGTGCATTGTGCTTAGGGCTTCAGTGGGCCAGGGAGGGTGCAGGATTAGCGATCCATTTTGTACCCCCCCTTTATGCCTCTAATCTTCTTTTCCCTCATTTTCATTTTGTGAGGACCTCTCAGAGCCATTCCTTCATTATTATCTGAGGGTAGAGAGCAGGTGCCACATCTGGAATCTTAGTGGCCTAGGACTCCAAGGGAGTTTTGTCTGGCTAGACCAGCTACAGTAGGTGGCTGCATCCCCAGGACAGGACACTTCAAGGCTGAAATGTTCTTGCTCTGTAGCCTCCTGGGTGCCAGGGTCTCCCCCACTGGCATCCATCTCTCCAGACATTCTTTTCTTTCCTCCTCTTCCCAGGTCTGCTTGTCCCATATCACTAGAGAGAAACCAACGGGACAGTCTAGGACTCGATCGAGTGATTGTGGCTGAAAGGGAGGCACCGCCCATCACCACTTGGTCCCTCGACCCACATTAGCTGACTCTTAAGATTCTGAGTCTGCCACGCAAAGTGGCAAGCCCCGGGGTTGATCTACGCAGGCATTCCCGGGTTTTAAATTGTAAAGTCCTAGGGGCCTACAAAGCTTGGCTTTGGAGTGGGTCTCTTTGAATTGAAGCTAAACCCTAGGCCACCCTTGGCCACATAGTCATCAGACTGCAGCTTACAGAATGTTGTGGGTTCTTCAGTGGCTTTGATTCCCTGATGGCCTCCAGGTTCTTGCGACCGCATATGCCCTGCTCTGCTGCTTCTCTTTTTAGAAATCCACAGGGCCGGCCCTGTGGCCCAGGGGTTGCACGTGGTACAGTAGTAGTCTTGTCATGGAGAGCCTCAGCGGTAGGACCATGGACTGTATTCACAAAAGAGAAGCCCCATGGATGTCAGGGTGCAGTTGAGGAGGAGCCTAGCCTAAGAGCTGGCAGGGCCGTTGAACAAGGTCAAGGGTTATTCTGTGGACGTCGGAAATAGCACGTGATGTGGCTCAGCAGACCCAGATCAAGCCTGCAGAGAATCAGGGTCGGGTTGGAGGACCCTTCAGAGAGGGACGGTGGGCAGAGCTTGAGTCAGGGAGGCTGAGGAGACCTGCCATACCTGGGTGCAGGAAGCTGGACCTTGGCCAATCAATACCTTTAGGTTTTTTCCACACTAGCTATGTGTCACCTGGGCCCTGCCCTGTAGAAGGAGACCTGTTCCTTATAGTATGTGTGATGCTTCCCAGAAGGCTCTCTGGCTGGGAGGCTCCTTGACAGGGCCTGGGGTATACCTGCCACTCCCTCCTATGCCATTCCCTCTGTGGAGAGTCCCTGTCATTGGATTCAGCATTTGCTATCCCAGGACTTGGGGCAGGTGGAGCCCCCTCTGTAGCCATGGTGTGTGAGCTAGGCTAGGCTTTCAAACCCCCGAGTGTCAGCTCTCAGACCCCTTCCTTAGTGAGGACCTTCAGTGGGCTGTGTGTAGTTTTGTAACTAAGATGCAACGATTCCGCCCCCTCCAAGACCCCAGACCTGACAGGGAGAAAAGGGAGCCCACCCTGTGAAGGACAGAACCTGGGACGGATACTTTCCCAGAAGGCAGGTCCCTCTTGCTTGGTGAAGAGGGGCCAGAGTGTTAGCTAATGGTCTGCCTTCCCCATTAGAACGGCCTGTGTGTGCCCCCAACACCTGCTACCTCTTCCTCTGCCCTGAAGATGACTCACTGAGCCTAGGGAGTCTGAACATCCGGGGACCTGACTGGGACACTCACCTACCTTTACTGCTTGTGGCCTGAAAACCCACATTTTCAGGTCTGGAAAGATAGCTCAGTGGTTTAGAGCACAGGCTGCTTTTCCAGAGGACCCAGGTCTAATTCCCAGCACTCATACGGCATTTCACAACTATCTCTAACAGTTCTGGGGCATTTTGATGCCTTCTTCCAGTCACGAAGGGCACTAGGCACACATGTGGTACAGAGACATACATACAAGCAAAACACCTGTAATATAAAATAAAATGAAAGTAAACCCCACATTTTGGACTAGGGTTGATCAGCACCCACTAGGTTCTGGGTTCAATGCCCAGGATAGCAAAAACTGGGTATGATAGTATTTCTGTAATCCCAGCACTTGGGAGGTGGAGGCAGGAGGATCAGAAGTTTTAAGGCTGGGACGAGGAGATGGATCGGAGGATAAAATACTTGCCATGCAAGTGGAGGGACCAGAAATCGTGCCACCAGAACCTATGACAGTACGACACGTCTGTAATTCCTGCACTCCCACAGGGAGATGGGAGGCAGAGACAGAGGAGTTCAGAAGCTTGGAGGCCGGCTAACCTGGTCTATGCAGCAGAAAGCAACCAGAGATCCTTTCTCAAGCAAGGTGGAAGATGAAGGCCCACATCAACAGGTGGCCCTCGATTAACCTTTGCTCTCTCTGGGACTCACTTCTCTTCTGGAAACGGGAAGAGTTGGATAAGGCGCTGCCTGGTGTGTTAGGAGCAGGTGGTTGGGGTCCGGGTAGTGCTGGGAAGTTAGGGCAGGAGGTGGAGTTGTGTCAGGTGCAGTAGAATAAAAAGTCCCCATGCCGGGAAGGCCACTGACTTGCAGTTCCTGCTTCATGTGTCAACCAGGAAATGACCACCCAGTTATCAGCTATTTACTATGTGCCACCTTTGAGACACAGGGGAATCAGACCCTGGCCTTGTCTGGGTTGGGTCGAGAGGAAGCACATGATCCAGCTGTGACCTGGGAGTCAGAGACTGTCCTTTGGAGCAGGCTCGAAAGGCTGGGTGGAGAAGAAGTAATCTAGGCAAAGGGAATTGCGTAAGCCCAGGCCTGGAAGGGTACATGGCTATGAAGGAAATGAGGCCAGTGTCTGAGCTCCCTGGACACTGCACAGTAGTGGAGGGTAGGCAGACAGGGGAGAAATATATGTGCGCTGTGTGAGAAGGGTGGCCCAGGCTCAGATTCCTGGGAGCCAGTGTCAGCTGCTCCAGGGACCTGGTAGGCTGTGGGGCAGCATAGGTGGTGTGAGCCAGCATTTCTTCTCTGTGTGGTCTCCCCAGAAGTGTTTAATCTAGCTACCCAGCAGGAAGTGGCTGGGCCAGCCTCACTTGGGAAGACAGCTACAGAGGATTCCAGGGGGCTCCGGAACCTTAGGTCTGAGAGATTCCTAGACTTCTGCCTTGAACTTCACAGGTGCCTCGCCCAACTCTGCTGTCTCACCGGGTGGCTGTTGTGCTTAGTTTAGCCATCTGTAGATCCTGTCCTGCCCACGTTGACCCACTGCTGACTGGCTGTGGTGTGTCTGCATTCAGGAGGCTGAGGGAGTCAGTTCTAGAACAGCCCAGGCTAGACAATAAGCACTGGAACAAAAACAAAACAACACCCCCCCAAAAAAACACCCCAAACACCTCCTCCCTCTGTGCCCCTACCAAAAAAGACAATGAAAAAAAATCCACAGCCCAGAAAGCAAGAACACAGTATCAGCGTAGCTGAGGATTCCCTGGGGGCTGGAGCGGAAGCTCGAGGGTAAAGGGCCTTGGTGTGCTTTCATGTGGTGAGTTCAGATCTCCAGCACCCGTGTAAGGAGCTGGGCACAGTGCTATAACCCCAGCCCTGTGATGGAGGCAAACGACTCCCTGCAGTCTGTCCTGCCAAACTGGTGAGCTTCAGGTTCAATGAGAGATCCTGTCTCAAAAACTAAGGTGGAGGATGATTGAGAAAGACTCCTGGCATAACTCCCTGGCCTCTGCATGTGCACACTCGAGCATGTGTGTGTATGTGTGTGTGCGTGCACACACATAAATGTACACAGAAAAGGAAAACACAAGTGAATCTTCAAGTCTTGCAGCAGTGGGAGCCCCTCTGTCACTGAGTGCTCTGTGTCCCCTCTGGCTGGAGGTCACCATTGTCTAGACAGTATGGATCAATGTCTTTTTAAAAATTAATTAATTAGCTGGGCAGTGGTGGTGCATGCCTTTAATCCCAGCACTTGGGAGGCAGAGGCAGAAACTAGATTTCTGAGTTCAAGGCCAGCCTGCCTGGTCTATAGAGTGAGTTCCAGGACAGCTAAGGCTATACAAAGAAACCCTGTCTCAAAAAACCAAAAATTAATTAATTAATTAGTTAATTAATTAACTGGGTTTTTTTTGTTTGTTTGTTTTGTTTTTAAGACAGGGTTTCTCTGTGTAGTCCTGGCTGTCCTGGAATTCACTCTGTAGACCAGGCTGGCCTAGGACTCAGATCTGCCTGCCTCTGCCTCCAGAGTGCAAGAAGCAAAGGCGTGTGCCACCACTGCCCTGCCTTGGACGAGTACCTTTGAGTCTAGGCCTTGTATAGCCCGCACTCACCCTCTTTCTCTCTTTCCTTCCTGTGTCCTCCTTGGACCTGCCTGTCTCCACATTCATTCTCCCTTCTGAGGAAATTAGAGTGGACGGAGGGCTTCCTGGGCTCAGATCCTGGCTTTTGGGTCACCTTGAGTGAGCTACTTCCTGAGGCTCATCTTAGTCGTCTGTAACGCTGGTTACACCACCTGCTCTCTGGGATGGGAGGGTCGTGGGGTAGGGTTGGTGTGTGCAGCGTGGTGGTGGGGTTCTTGTTGGACAGTGCAGACTCTGTAAGTTCAGTCTTGGAGTGCTCTATGCAGGAAGACAGATGACGGATAGGATAGGCTAAACACCCCTCCTCCCCTGCACACTTACCAATGCCCTGCTTCGACGGGGCTGGAGAGGGGAGGTGGAACATGGAGTCTTCCTTCCGGTTGTCTGGTTGTAGCCAGGGGGGAGGCTGAGGTGACCTGTGGGGCTGCTCCCACCTCTCTCTTCCACTCCCAGCCCCTGTGCGGCCACCACCCAGCCAACCCACCCTCTTCAGCATGGCAGCTTTCACTTTCACAGGCCAGCAACAAGGGACCTGCCTAGTACCTTCCTCCTCTTCATCCCCGGGGGACTTCTAAGGAAATGGCAGGTCTTGCTCTCTATTTCCTGGGGCACTAGTCCTGAGTACAGAGAGCCAGAGTCCCCTCCTCATGGGCAGGAGCTTTTGGTTTCCCGCTCTCTCCCCACCTCCAGTCAGCCAGTGCTGGCCTTCAGCCTCCTTTGAGTACTCGGTGAGGGTCTTACCACTCTCCGGTGACTCTGGTCTGTCCCTTCCTGCTGCCTGTGATCCTGTGGTCAGCCCTGTGCCCTCTCTCCCTCCTGTGGTCAGCGGCTTCCTGTTTCTACCCCATTTAGTCTCTCAGTCCCCTGGGTGGAGGGGTGCAGGGCCACAGGAGGATCTTCCTGGAACCGTGCTGTGGCACCTTGGGCAGTGTATGCCCTTGTAGGGGCAAGAAGTCTCAGTCCCCAGGAAGGCACTGCTACAAGGGTAGGGGGCCTAGGCTAATGCTCAGCTGTCCGATGTGGCACCAGGGCCACCTTGCTGTACACCAGTGGAGAGAACTGGAGCAGAAAGGGGGGCTTGGGACCATGGCTGTGCAGAGGCAGTTAGGGGACCATCTCTGCTTGATCTCTGCAGGGGAGGGAAAGGCAAGGAGCAGAGATTTGGGTAGGTCCAGCAAAGGGCTAAGGCTGAGGCTCTGGTAGTAACTTTGGCTAGTGTGTGTGTGTGTGTGTGTGTGTGTGTGTGTGTGTGTGCGTGTTGTGGGATGTCAGGGCTGGAAAATCTTTAGCAAAAACAAGAAGGCCTGGGAAAATATTGAGGGGGACATAAGTTAGAGGTACACCTGTAAGGAATGGCAGGGACAAGCATGGGCCCATTGAGGGCTTCATGTTGGGCTAAAAGAAGAACAGTTTGTAGCACTTTGTCACATGGCTTAAAACCAGCCCTTTGACTTTCAGCTTTCTTGATTTGCAAGTGAGGGACTGAAGGGAGTCATACCTTCTCCCCTGTGTGACCTCCTTCTAGGGTGGAGCCTGGGCATGAGGGAGCCCTGGATGAGGTTTGAGGCTGTTAGGGGTCACATGCTGTCTTGGGGGACAAAGCGAGGGTCCCTGAGTCTGGTGTTTACTAACGGGGTTCTGTGCTTTCTTGTGGAGAGTGAGCAGGCCCAGCCTCATTGTTCAGGATGGAGTGGGAGGGGCGTGAGTCTCCTTCTCTAGGCCAGCTGGCCTGGGACAGTAGCAATTTCATATGTGATAGTTCCGCTAGTCATCTATATATATATTGCTGGGTGTGGTGGCTCACTTCTGTAATTCCAATATTCAGGAAGCAAAGGCAGGAGAATTGTTGCAAGTTTGAGATCAGCCTGCAAACGTCAAATTCCAGGTCAGCCAAGGTTGTTTTCTGTGGGAGGACCTGTCTCAAAATAACAACTCAGGCGCTGGAGAGATGGCTCCGTGGTTAAGACCATTGGCTACTCTTCCTGAGGACCCCAGTTCAATTCTCAGTACCCACAATGGCAGCTTACTACTATCTGTTCAGTTTTAAGAGATCCAACACCCTCACACAGACATACATGCAGGCAAAGCACCAATTAATACTCGTAAAATAAAGTAAAAAAAAAAAAAAGACAACAGCAAAAATTAAAACAAACACAAACCAAGTCTATGTTATATTTAAAATCACAAGGATGAGCCTACCTTGTATTTGGTTCTAAGAACAAGCTGCCTTTACTCTCATTTTGTGTTTTATTTTAAATCTATTTCTTTACTTATTATGGTGTGTGTACATGCATGATGATACATGGGGAGGCACACATCACAGCGTGCATGTGGAAGACAGAGGAGAGCATTACAGAATCCATTCTCTCTTTTCTCCTTTACATGTGTTTCAGGGATGAAACTTGTGTCACCAGGCTTTGTGTGGCAAGCACCTCTACCTATGACAAGCACCTTTACCTGCCAACCCAGAGGTTTTGAAGTTGTGTGTGTATATGTGTATGTGTAAGAGAGAAAGAGAGAGAGAGAGAGAGAATGTGGGTGTGGGTACAACATTATGTGGAGGTTCAGAGACAACCCCAAGTGCCATCCCTCTTTCAAGTTTTGTGTGTGTGTGCGCATGTGTGTATGAGTATGTATATGAGTATGTGCGGGTGTGTACAGTGTTATGTGGAGGTTCAGAGACAACCTTAGCATCAGCCCCTCTTTTTGTTGTTCATCACTACGTACACCAGGCTAGCTTCTGGTTTTCCTGTCTCTGCCTCCCATCTTGCTGAAGCCTTGCTGGGATTACGGGTGCATGCTACTGCTATACTTAGCTTTACATGGGTTTGGAGGATTTGAACTCAGGTCTTACACTTATGTGATAAGTACTTTACCCACCGAGCCATCTCTCCAGCCCTCTTTCTTGCCTGTTTTTGAGACAAGGTAGCTGAGACTGGACTCCACCTCAGGCTGGCCTCTTAACTCTTGATTTTTCCAGACTCAGTTTACAGAGTACTTGGCCACCAAGCCTAGTCCTGAACTCAATTCTAGGGATTTAAAATACATCATGGCTGGGGATGTAATTCTCCTGGTGGGATGCTTGCCTAGCATGCTTGAGGTCCGGGGGTTAATTTGCAGCTCCCTGTAAACTGGGCATGGTGGTGTATGGTTGTGATCTAACACTCAGGTGGTGGAGACCCTATTTGAAGTTCAAGGCAACATAGTGAGTTTGAGGCCAGCCTGGGATACACCAGACTCTGTCTCAAAACAAAACAAAACAAAACAAAACAAAACAAAACAAAACAAAAAAACAATTCATCTTCCTCCTGTCTTCCTTCTAATGGGGATGGAACCAAAGGCCTCAATGTGCCAGGCAATGCTCTACCTCTAAGCTCATCCCCTGTCTCCATTCTAATAGTAGAAGTGATAACACTATTTCAAACTTTAAACAACACAAACATGAGGTTTATAGAAAGCCTTTCAAGATGTAGCGTGTATAGCTCAGTGGTAGAGCATTTGCCTAGTATGTGGGAGTTCCTGGGTTCAAATCCCAGCAGTACACAAATGTACACACATATACACAAGATGGGGATAGGAGTTAAGGGTTAGGCCTGAAGTTATGACCAGGGACTGTCTGCTATCCTGTCATTAGCATCCCCTGCTTATTAATAAATCCATGTTAGCATTTTATTAGGGCGATGCTATTAAAAGCTTCTTAAAGCCAGGCGGTGGTGGCGCACGCCTTTAATCCCGGCACTCAGGAGGCAGAGGCAGGCGGATCTCTGAGTTTGAGGCCAGCCTTGTCTGCAGAGAAAGGCCTAGGACAGCCAAGGCTACCCAGAGAAACCCTTTCTTGAAAAACCAAGAAAAAAAAAGTTTGTTAAAATGCTGTGCCTTTTGCCAGTTCCTCTATGTATGGATGTCCATGCTGTGTGCTGTCTAGGATTCCTGATGGAGGGTCGTGGTGAAAGCCAGGAGAGACAGGATTGACTCCCCAGCCTGTCCTCTGTAGGCTGAGCTGCATCCTGTTGTGGGGTTCTGGGGGAAGAGGCACCTTTTTCTAATTTGTTTAAACCCACCTGGTTTAGGGACAGCAGTTCATTTAGAGTGGGGGGCCTTGGGGAGCAGTGGGGAGTTCTATGTGGGATGGAGTGTGGGGTACCTGAGTTATAGGCTGGTGTGCGGGGTGTGTGTGTGTGTGGGGGGGGGGGAGTTCCGTGTAGCAGGTGTCTGGAACAAAGCCCGCTTGAGAACATCACTGAGCTGAGGTGACAGACTCATTGGTGACAGAAACCTGAGAACATTAGGTACTGGAACCTGGCTATAAGCCCAAATACCAAGTCCAGTCAGGACCAGTCATGGCCTGAGGACTGGGGACAGGAAATGACTGCCTGAACTGAAGAGGAGTGAGCAGAAGATGAAAGTCTGGCCTATGCTATGCATGAGGTGATGTGGCATGGTCATCTGGAGTCCCGGTTCTGCGGGTAGGGACCTCCGCTTTGGAGAGGGGAAGAATGTAGCCTAAGGTGGGATGGATATACCTAGAGTTTCAAGCAGGCAGGAGAATTAGGCTTGCCTTGCATCCCTGGTGGTGATGGGGGCCAAGCTTGGGGCCTGTTTTTATTCATGTAGGCCTGGAAGGCACGGCCATACTCAGGCCCCCTCAGAAAACAGGCTCCACCCCAGATGGGATAAACAGAATGCTCTGGGAGCCAGGGAGAGTCAGTAGGGCAGACAGCTGGGAGTAGTGCAGAAAGCCTAGTGGGCCCTTTATGAGACCTACATGCCACAGCCTACCGTCCCTAGAGGCAGGAAGTAACTTTTTGGTCTAGGGGTCCACTAGCTGTACCCCACCCCTTTGCCCTTGCTGTCTCGGTTCAGAGGGAGTTAGCTTGGCAGAGTCAGGGGTCACTTCTGCACCCTCTGAGCCGGGAGCCCAGCCCCCCACCTAGTTCCTCCTAGCTACAGGAAGTATCTCCAAGGCTTCTTGCCTGCTAGTGGAGGCTCACGGAGTCCGGTGGACGCACATGAGAGCCGCGGGAACCTAGGAGGTTGGCCGCGCCACAGGTATTACCTGGTTACTTGGCCCAGGCATATGTGGGGAGTGTGCTGGGCATGTCGGGGTCTTAGGGAAGTTGTGTGGGACTCTTGAGCAGTTGCGAGGGGGTTCTGGGACAGTTCTGTGCTGCACTTGAGTTGTGGAGAGGGGCATGGGTTCCTCAGGTTGGTGGCTGAAGGGCAGCTCTGAGGCATTGCCAGTTTGGGAAGCGGTTCAGGCGTGCTTGCGTTGGTGCTGTGGTGTGTGGTTTGTAGATCTAGGTAGGAGTGTGGTTGTGGTTCCTGTGGAGGTAGCTATGAGGGGTTTTCTGAGGACTAGACACTGGAGTCCCTGTCCAGCTACCTGGCTTGGGAAACCTGCAGTCCTGGGGCAGGGGTGGGACTGTGTAAGAGGTCAAAGAAAGGAGAGCGAAGGCAGCAGGTAGGCCTGGAGCTGCCTTCCCCTTCCTTTTTCTCCAGGGCTGGGTCTTTCCTTGAACTTGGTGCAGAGCCCTGTGAAGGGAGTACAACAAGGGAGACCACCTGGCCGTGGGCCCTCCAGAGCTGGAGTGGGAGGAGCCAGGACCTCTAAGATTGCTCTGAGTCACTGTTGTAAATCCGAATGCAAAGAAGACAAGGGGGGGCCTCCAGAGAGGCACACCCTCAGGCCCAGCAGGCTCACAAGTGACCTTGTAAGCTGCTGCCCAAACCTCTGGAGTGGCCTGCCTTCCTTCCCCGCTGGACTGTCTCACCTCCGGTGTACTTGCTCCTTTGCTGTGCGCTGCTGCGGTGATCCCGAGCCTTGTACATTCAGTTCCCATTGCATGGAACCGTGTCCTTCCTGTCTCCACCTGCCAGGCCAGGCCCAGGGAGGCAGCCTGTTCTCCAAAGACTCAGGGCTACGGCAGGGCACTTGGTAAGTGTCCACCTTACCCATGTGGAGGTTGGGTGTGTCCCCGGGTCTTGGGATCATTGTAAGCGCTAAAGGGACATAGATGGGAATCTGGGAGGGGCTGAGGAATAGTGGCACTTGGGAGAGGAAAAGAAGCCGGGGCTGTGGCTCCCTTGCTGGGTTGGTGACTCTGATATCACTGGTCGATACCGGTAGGCATACCATGCAGGATATGTTGAGCAGGGCCAGAAATGGGCAGTAGGTTCAAAATCTGCTTTGGGACTGGGCTGATAAAGTCATTAAAAGGGTGAAAGCTTTGGCTCCAGCAAGAGGGAATCAAGCTGGACCTGAGAAAAGACTGGCTGACAAGGATTAGAGATTTCACATGACTTCCTTCTAAAGTGGGACTGAATGCCCTGAGCTCTACTGTGGACGGTGGGGTTGGAAAGAGAGGGCAGACTAAGGTCATCACAAAAGATGCTGAAGGCAGGATACAAAGTGGATCCTCACAAACAGAGCCACCAAGGAGAGCAGGCAGAAACATGGAGGACAAGGGGCAATCTTGGAGGACTTTCGAGAGGAGGTGGTTTGGAGTGGGGCCAGGGTGGTTGATATACTCGTTGTCAGCTGACTATTTTAGGGGCTTCCCTGCTTCGGGCTTGTGCTGATGTAGGAAATGACACAGGAGTTGTGGATGGGGCCCGGGGCTTGGGGTATGTCATTGAGCATTTGGGTAAGTCACTTCCTCTCTGTGGTGTTTATTTCTTCATCCATAAGAGGCAGGGCCGGACTACAGCAAATGATAGGCTGAGGAACCCTGGAGGGGACACAGGGAGCCCCATCAGTTGTGGCAGCTGGCGAGTCTGGCTGAGTAACACTGAAGGGAGAGCGGGGTAGGATGTGGGTGGCTATGCAAGCCTGGCTGGGTGTTAGGGTGAACCCCACAGTCCAGCTGTTGTTTGATGAGTGAGGATACCTCCTGAGCTGGGTTTCTGCCTCCCAGAGAGTGAGAGCAGATCCTGGATGCTGAAGAGCTACATCACCCAGGCCAGCAGGCGGGCGTATGATACGATGTTGCTACCATTTAAAGAGTGAAAGCCCATGTCAAACACCTATGGTTTTCAATAAGGACAGAATAGTGTTTGTTACTGGTGTGCTCTGGCCTCCACAATGATGACCACAGACTTCTGTTGGGGACAGTCACCTCTGTGAAACCACCCTGACCTAGCTTGGTGCGGGCTCCAGGCTGTGATTCCTGGGTGGCAGTGTCCAGCTTGAATTTCCTGCAGGCTTCCAGGTTGTGCTTCCAGTTCCTTGAGTAGCATTGTCCCCAAGGCTGTTAGCACCAAGTCCCCAGGTCTCTGACCTTGGCCAGTGCCCTTTAGTGCAGGAATAGGAACTTGAGAGAGGCCAGGCTCTTCTCAGGGAGAGCAGTGTGTTCCTGTTTCCCAGCCCCAGCCTGTTCAGCAGTGAGGGTTGGGACGATCCCCAGTCAGCTGCCCAGGCTCAGCAGGCAGTCCTTTTGTACTTGACTCTTGCTTATGAGAGGCAAGCCTCCTGACTTAGGAGAGCTGCCTTGCCCGATAGGAGCAAGATGCCTCCATGGTTAGAACGCTGCCTGATGTCCTGAATCTAGATCCGCAGGGTCCAGGTAAAAAGCTGGGGAGGGGCTCAGTGAGTACAGGTTCCTGCTCCCCTAGTCTGATGGCCTGAACTCAGGGTGCACGTGGCAGAAGGGGGAAAGGTGTCCTCTGGTGACGCACATGCACACACACGCGTGCACATTCGTGTGCACACACAGAGCATAAAAACAAAACAAAATCAAACCTGGATGCAGTAGTGTGTGTGTGTGTATGTGTGTGTGTGTATGTGTGTGTGTGTGTGTGTGTGTGTGTGTATGTGTGTGTGTGTCGCCATGCTCCAGAAGATAAGAAGTTCTAGAAGTTTGTGGAGAGTGAGAAGAAGTAGGGCTAAGCTGCCATCCCAGTACACAGTGGTGAGCAGTGAGAGGCGATGTCTCAAGGGGATAGGTAAGGGACACATGCCTAGGGTTGCCCTCTGATCTAAACACATGCGTCATGGCATATATGTGCACATGCTCACACGTGTGCATGCACTCACAACATGTCACACACACACACACACACACACACACACACACACACACACGGTTGCAAAAGTAGGCATATTAACACCCTCTGTCGTCCCAGCGCTCAGGAGCCTCAGCAGCAGAGCCATGCCTAGCCTGGGCAAGGCCCTGGCTATGATCCTAGACAGAATAAAACAAATAAGAGTAATGAGTTTTAACATTTTTATTTGTGATTCTAATGTTTACTTTTTGAGTGTGAGTGTGCTTGCCTGCGTGTATGTCTGTGCACTACATGTGTGCCTGGTGCCTGAGGACACCAGGAGAGGCATTGAGTTCTCTGGAAGGGGTGTGGGGACAGACAGGTGGTTGTGAGCCACCATTTGGGTATTGGAAATGGAACCTAGGTTCTCTGGAAGAGCAGCGAGTGCTCTTTACCGCAGAGTCATCTCTCCAGCCCCTGCTTTTACATTGTAAAATGTCATCATCTCCATCACTGTTATTACAGTCAGGATGTTCTGGAGCCCAGGCTGGCTGTAAACTCACTGTGTGCCCAATGCTGGTGAATTCTTGATCCTCCTGCCTCTACCTCTCCTCCCAAGTGCTAGGATTATGCCTGTGTACAACTGTTCCTAGCTTCACTTTGCTTTAGTAGTATTTTAAACCTAATTATCCCCAATATTATTACTCATCATTCAATCAATAGCAAGACAGTGAGATATTTTACATTCTTTTTTCTTTCACTCTCTTCAAACTCCCATTTGTTCAGAAGTCAGTGTTCCTCATTTTGGGTATTATCTTTCAAGTGTTGAAAAGGTAAGCCAGATACCGTCTTGGACAGGGCAGAGCTAGATATGTTGAGACTGCTCCTTCCTAGTGTATGACTCAGATAAGTCACTCAACTTCCCTCTACTCTAGTTTCTTTATCTTAAAATCTCTAGACAGTTCTTTGTACTTCACAGATCATGGCGAGAATTAAGTGAGTTTAAGTGTAGAGACACTGGGTGGAATGCATGGTGTTTGTCTTTTGTCTCCCCCAAGACAAGGTTTCTCTGTGTAGCCCTGGCTGTCCTGGAACTCACTCTGTAGACCAGGCTGGCCTCAAACTCAGAAATCCTCCTGTCTCTGCCTCCTAAGTGCTGGGATTACAGGTGTGAGCCAGTTTGTCTTTTTAAAACAGTCATTTGATTCATCTGCCATTTGGGCCAACACTTTCTTCAGGGTACCAATTACTTACCATCTGTTTTAGAGGCTGGGCAGATGGCTCAGAGGTTAAGAGCATTGGCTGCTCTTCCAGGGAACCCAGATTTGACTCCCAGCACCCACACAGTGGCTCACAACTGTCTGCAACTCTAGTCTCAGGAGATCTGACACCCTCTTCTTGCCTACTTTGGTACCACATATGTGTGGTACACAGACATACATGCATGCACATAAAATGAATAAAATCTTCAAAAGTTGTTTTAAAATTCTCACTTTAAATTCCCATCCCTGGGGCCAGCGCTGTCTGTAAAGTGCCACATAAGGATGGGGACCTCGTCTCTCTCTCTTCATCTAAGAAGCTGGGCTGTACTCTTGGGGGACAATACAGGAGGATTCCCTGGGGTCCTGGCCAGCTCACATAGCCTTATTAGTGAGCTCCAGGTCTCAGTGAGAGACTTAAAAAAAAAAAAAAAAAAAAAAAAAAAAAAAAAAAAAAAAA
>JADRCD010188106.1:19319-41466 GCA_019843815.1 Montemys delectorum
AAAAAAAAAAAAAAAAAAAAAAAAAAAAAAAAAAAAAAAGAGGTAGAGGTCTTTTTGTTGTTGTTGTTGTTTTGTTTTTTTGGTTTTTTCGAGATAAGGTTTCTCTGTGTAGCCCTGGCTGTCCTGGAACTCACTCTGTAGACCAGGCTGGCCTCGAACTCAGAAATCCACCTGCCTCTGCCTCCTAAGTGCTGGGATTAAAGGCGTGTACCACCACTGCCCGGCAAGGTAGATGTTTCTTGAGGAGTGACACTGGAGAACACACCCCTGCATGCATTTGTACCAGCTCCCTCACAGGCCCTTGTATTATACCCACAGACACATAAAGCACCATTTTGTTTTTGTTTTTGTTTTTGTGGGAGGTATTATTTTGTTTGTTTGTTTGTTTGTTTTTGAGACAGGGTCTAACTATGTAGCCCAGGTTGGCCTGGTACTTGTTTCGTTGTCCAGGGTGGCCCCCTCTTCATAACAGTTCTTCTGCCTAAGCCTCCCAAGTACCTGGATCCAGATGTGTCCCACCACGCCTCGGTCCACATCCCTGTTTTAACCCTGTTCTAAGCAGTGACCGTTGCTGCATCTACTTAGCATAAATAAATGGTCATGAGTGCCCCCGAAGCCATTGTGCAGGGCCTAGCAGTTACTAGGACACTCCTGCCCCGATTTTACTCTTTTGCCCCAGGGAGGGGGTCTGTCTATTCCACTGTGCTCATGACCCCCACTTCACAGAGCCTAGTCCTTGTGAGCAGCAGGAGCATGGGCCTGTCAGCTAGCCTGTTCTCTCTTCCTCTGGAAACCCCTCTGTTGGCTCATTCTCCTCAACCCTTCTCATGTCCTTGCCCCAGCTGTGCCACACCTTTATCTCAGCCTGCTCCATGGCCTCCAGATTAGTGCAGTCTTGTGTTCTTGTGCCCCCAGCTATCCTGTCAGGAAAGCATCCTCCTCTCTTGACTCCCTCCCTAATGGTGTCTCTTTGCCAGACTCCCCTGTAGGCAGTCCACCACTGGGGTCCCAACCAGGGTGCCAGTAGTGCCCAGCCCTGAGCCTGATAGTAACTTCATGTCTCACCTCTTAAAGGGACAGTCACTATCCTAACCTCCCATTCCTTTTGAGTTTCTGGGGTCTTACTCCATTGCCAGCGTCCTGGTGCTCTGGTGCCTTCCCTTGCCTGCTTTATCCTTCTCTCTCCCTCTCTCCCTCTCCCTCTTTCTCCCTCCCTCTCTCCCTCTCCCTCTTTCTCCCTCTCCCTCTCTCTCTCCTTCCCCCCTCTCTCCCTCTCTCTCTCCCCCTCCCTCTTTCCCTCTCTTCCTCCCCCTCCCCCTCTCTCTCCCTCCCCCTTTCTCTCCCTCTCCCTCTTCCCCCCCTCTTTCCCTCCTCCTTGTCTCTACTTTCTTCCCCTGTCTTTGGTTTGCCCCCACTTCATCCCCTTCCCCTTTCCTGCTCTCCTCCTAGCTTTGCTTGCCTCATGGGTTTTCTTCCCCATCTCTGTCCCTGCAGCTTCCACCTCAGAGCACCATGAGGAGCCCTTGGGACTAGGGACAACCTCCTTGGAGTACCAGGGGTCCTTGGTGGAAGGTAAGTGAGGAGCTGGGATCCTGAGGTGGGAGTTTCATGGACACTGAGACCTGGGGTTTTATATTCTGTTTGGGGAGCTGATGTGGGCAGAAGACGAGGCCTGAAGACCTGGTAAGGCTTCCCCGAGGGGCTCTGGGAGGAGAGGACAGGGTCCCAGACTGGTTTGCTGGGTCCCAACTGATGGGTGTCTCCTCCTTGCTTACTGAGTTTTGGTTTCTTTCTCATTCCCAAGTGTTCTTAATGATCTTAACCCTCCCCCCTTTAAACATTTATTTTGTTTGTGTGAGTCTATGTGAGTCTCAGCCTCTCTCTCTTTCTTTCTGTGTGTGTGTGTGTGTGTGTGTGTGTGTGTGTGTGTGTGTGTGCGTGTGTGCTGTGCTCTCTGGTGCCCTAGCATGTATATGGAAGTCAGAGGACACCTTGTAGGAATCTAAAGGAGTGTTTCCCTCCTTCTGCCCTAGGGCTTGAACTCAGGTCATCGGCCTTTGGGGCAAGCTCCTTTACCCACCGAGTACCACATTCTCTTGAAATTGAATTCATTTGAGGGTCTTGTGGCACAAAATCAAAAAGAAGGATCTAAAAGGATCCTGTCTCCTCAGGGAGACCTAAATGTAGCTTTTGTTTGTTTGTTTGTTTTTGTTTTTCTGAAACAGGGTTTCTCTGTGTAGCCCTGACAGCTTTGAACTCACTCTGTAGACCAGGCTGGCCTAGAACTCAGATTGGCTGGGTGCTGGGATTAAAGTCATGTGCTGTTGCCACCACCTGGCCTAAATGTAGTTTCTTTCTTTCTTTTTTTTTTTTTTTTTAAGATTTATTTATTGTTATATGTAAGTACACTGTAGCTGTCTTCAGATACCCCAGAAGAGGGCATCAGATCTTATTACGGGTAGTTGTGAGCCTCTGTGTGGTTGCTGGGATTTGAACTCAGGACCTTCAGAAGAGCAGTCGGTGTTCTTACCCGCTGAGCCATCTCACCAGCCCCCAAATGTAGTTTCTTATGCATCTGTCCAGATGTGTGAGTTCATGGTTTGTGGTTGTTTGTTTTGCTTTTGTTTTTTCTTTAGCTCAGATGTTTATACAATGATGTTCTGCACCTTGCTTTTTATGCTTGAACATACACCTTTAACATCAGTTTATATAAACCTTAGAGCCTTGCCCAACTTCAGGTTTCAGCTTGGGAGATTGCTTCCAGATTCTAGCTCAACCCTGGAAGATTTTCTTTCTGCTGTTATGCAATGAGGGCTGCTGTCCCCAAGAACACCGAGTGCATTTGTGACTGTTCTTTTAAAACTCACATCACCGAACACTAGGTGGCAGAGTATAGAAGGAGCCACCTTGCTCCACACCAATGTAGTTTTCCAGGGAAGCTCAAGTTTTTGTGTTCAAGGCCTGTCTAGGACTCAGAGAGGGGCCCAAGCAATGCATGTGTAAGGTTCTATGTTTAGTTAATTTTTCCAAAACAAGATATTCTTGTGTTCTCTTCCCTCAAAAGATCCTCTCTGTTTCTGACCCTGTTCCCTCAGGACCCCTCAGCCCTAACTTCCTTCCTTTAAGGAGAGATCCCTGGTGTGGCCTTGCCTCCTGTCTCTGTGGAGACACGTGGATACGCTTATTCTGGCCCTCAGTTTGTCGTTACCGTTGTTAGCTCTTCTTGTATGTAAAAGGCAGAATGTTACAATCCTGTTCTTGCTCACGTAACAAGGAGTTCATTTATGCCAGTGTAAAAGGATCTTCCTCATTTTCCTAATCACTTGGTATTTTATTGCATGATTACCCCATAATTTAGTCATCCATTTCCTGGCTGATGGGCATTTTGGTTATTTCCATCCTCCGTAAAACACAGTTTGGTAGCTGATAACCTCCCATATATGTTGCTTTGGATGCCAGTAACACTGCAGGAGAAACACCTTTACTTGTGTTGTCACCCAGGGTGACTAGGTCAAAGGGCAGCAGCAGAGGGGCTCTTCTAGTGACTATGACATTGCCCTTCCTGGAGGCACCCCTGCCAGTCAGGGAGGACATACCTACCCCATGACCGGTGTGCATATATTCAGGATCTTTGATGTGCCAGCATGCTGGGTGGAAGTCAGAGTTTTACCTTAGTGTGCCGTTCGTGGCAAGCCTTGCCCTGTGTTTAAAGACTGTGTGTTTCTTCCTCTGAGCTTCTCTGTTCAGATTCCTCCCCACTGCCCCACCCCATTCTCCCTCAGTTAGTTTGGTGTCTGTTGCTGTAATAAACACCACAACCAAGAATAACTTGGGGAAGATAGGGTTTGTGTTTTTTCATTTAACAGCCTACACCGTGAAGGGCAGTCCTGGAGGCAGGAACTGAAGCAGGAGCCACGGAGGAGCGTTGCTTGCTGGCTTGCTTCTCATGGCTTGCTCGCTCGGAGCCAGGACCACCTGCTCTGGAGTTGCAAGGCTCACCGTGGTCTGGGTGTTCCACAGACCAGTACAATGGAGGCGATGCCTCAACTGACATTTCCTCTTCCCAGTAACTCTAGCTTGTGTGGAGCTAACAAATGACATCGTGCTCACCCTTGTGTGCTCCCTTACCCACTTGGATTCTCATTCTCCACTTCTCCCCCTCCCCCTTCTCCTTTTCATTTGTAATGGAGTTTCAAGTAGCCCAGGTTGGCTTTAAAGGAACACTTTCTTCCCTCAGCCTCCTGAGTGCTGGGATTACAGGTCGGCTCTACCAAGCCCAGCCAATGCTCTATTTCTAGGTGCTTCTCACTTTTGAGAAGTAAGGGGCTAGGGGACACCTCTTAGGTAGTTTCGTACTTCCCACTTAGTTTATAGTGGGTTCTACCGTGCAGAGTAGCTTAATTTTTATGTACTGAGTCACATGACATTTAATGACAAGGACACAGTCTGGGGAAGGATGTAGGGAGTGAGCAGGGACATGGCTGAGTTGGTAGAGTGCCCTGTGCGTGTACAGAAAGCTCTAGGTTCAATGCTCAGTGATGCATAGCAGGGTGTGGTGGTCTATGCCAGTAACTGGGAGGTGGAGGAAGAAGGCTTTGAAGGTCAAAATCATCCTCAGCTACACAGGGAGATTGAGACAAGAGAGTCAGTAAATACTTAGGTGATGTCGCCTGTCCAGAAGTTAGGCCTTCCTGTTTGTCCAGGCCATCTTATTTGTGTGTGGCTGTTTTGTTTGTGTATTAGTCTGCCCATCATGTGTGCCTGGTGCTTGAGGGGCCAGAAAAGGGTGTTGGATCCCTAGAGACTGGAGTTACAGATTACTGTGAGTCACCATATGGGGGCTAGGGAATCAAACTTGGGTCCTTTGGAAGAGCAGCCAGTGCTCGCTCTTAACCATCAAGCAAGCTCTTCAGCCCCATAGACAGCCCCCCTTTCACATCCATGAGCAACACCTCAGACTTCTGTTCATGTAGCCTTTCTGCCTGCCTTCTTCTCCCACATTTTTAACTCTTCCTGTTCCCTTCTGCCCTTCACTCTCTTCCCCTCACTGGGAATCAGCCCATCAAGTGCACTGGGATGGAGCTTCGTCGCCTCTCCTGGTATTTTCTGTTTTGTATTTTCTGTGAGGCAGTTACCAAGTAGGGTCTTTCATCCTGGTTCCCACCTGGTGACGGTACAGAAGTACTGCCATCTGTTGTGTTAACTTTGAACTCAGTGATCATACTAAACTCTTCTATTTGTGCTAATAACATTTCTCAGATCAGGAGCTTGGGCTCCTATCTCAAAATTATTGGCATCTATGGATAGTTTACTTGTCCTGATTTATATTTTCAACTGCTTGCTTATCTGTGGTTGCCTGGAACTTTCAGAGCAATCTGGATAATAAACAATAATAATCACTATAAAATAATAATAAAATAATAAACATAATAATAAATCACTGTCTTGTGCCTCACTGTAATGGGAATTGTTTTCTTTCTTTCTTTCTTTCTTTCTTTCTTTCTTTCTTTCTTTCTTTTTTCTTTTTTTTTTTTTTTGGTTTTTCAAGACAGGTTTTCTTTGTGTAGCCCTGGCTGTCCTGGAACTCACTCTGTAGACCAGGCTGGCCTTGAACTCAGAAATCCGCCTGCCTTTGCCTCCCAAGTGCTGGGATTAAAGGTGTACACTGCCCGGCGGGAATTGTTTTCAAACTTTATTTTTATTTATGTGTGTATGTGTGTGTTCCTGTTTGTTGGTGTGTGTGCCACATGTATGCAGGTTCCTTGAGAGGCCAGAAGAGGGCACTGGATCCCTGGGAACTAAGCTTACAGGTGGTTGTAAGGCATCCAACGTGGTTGCTGGTCCTCTGGAGGAACAGCAAGTGCTCCTGACCTCTCAGCCATGTCTCTGTGGCCCTACAGTTGGAATTTTCTATTAGTTTGAGGTTATATGAGGTTTAAATCTGTTAAGTCAGCTCAGTGCTGAACATTACCATCACCTCCTCGGAGCTGTGGGGATGACAAAGAGCCTTCGCTCTTTGGATCTCTTAGTTGCCTCTTCCTGTTGTCCTTGGACTCTCAGCAGAAAGAGGCTTTCAAGTTCTTGATATGAGGGTGAGTTCCCACTGCCCAGTGCCTGGTGTGAGGGTGAGTTCCCACTGCCCAGTGCCAGGCTGCTTTGATGACTAAGTCAATGAAGTAATGGATGAATGCATGAACAAATTAATGTTTTGTCTTTTAACACTGCCTTGGTGGTAGGGGAGGGGATTGCACAGAAGGGCAGGATTCAGAGGCTGTGTGGCCTGGAGCCTTCAGGGGTTCCTTTCAGAGGGGCCCTTTCCCCTTCTGGAGCACTCCACTTAAGGGACATAGAGGCTAGCAGCGGTGCCCTTCGATCCCACAGGTGCTCACTGAGCCTCCCAACCTGGCCCTCACCTGGGGATAGGTGCCTCACAGGGGTTGGGCCCTGGCCTGGGTCTTGCAGAGAAGAGTGAGTACGGGTGTCTTGCCCAGCACCAACCATGTCAGTAGCTGTAGGTTGTGGGTGTGATGGCTGTGGAGGAGATGATATGTGAAGAAACCTTGAGCTAGCTGCTGGGAACACAGGGACTCACAGAAGGGGGAGATCAGGATTATTCAGTCAGGCCTGGCAGCTCAGCTTTGCCTGGTCTGTGGGCACAGTGTAGATCTACAAGAATAGAACTGGAGTTGGGGCATTGTGGCACATACCTATCATCTCAGTGCTCAGGAACCTGAGGGAGGAGGATTGATGTAAGTTCAGGGCCAGCCTGGGCTACATAGTGAGTTTAGGGCTAGTTCAAGGCCAGCGCCAAAGAGGCACATAGGAAAATCCTGTGTCAAAACATGAAAGCCACTAACAGCAAGAGAATAGACTTTGAGTTCGTGGCAGAAGCAGATCTGGGCATTTCAGCTTTCAGCTTTCAAGGCTTTTGTCTTTCAGGATTGTAGTCTCTGGGATTTAGGCTTTGCCTCTCACCTGTAACCTTCTGTTTCAGATCTGAGCCTAGCCCTGGGCCTCTGCTGCCAGAAGCCATGGCAGAGGGCCACGATGCCGCACTGTCAGTAGCTGAGTGGCTGCGGGCACTGCACCTGGAGCAGTACACGGCACTCTTTGAGCAGCACGGACTGGTATGGACCACCGAATGCCAAGGCCTCAGCGATGCTGGCCTGGTGGACATGGGAATGCACCTCCCTGGCCACCGACGCCGTATCCTGGCTGGTCTGCACCGTGCCCATGCACCCCCAGTCCCTGTGCCTCGCCCCACCCCACGGCCTGTGCCCATGAAGAGACATATCTTCCGTCCACCACCTGTGCCCATCACTCCACCTGAGCCGCCACCCACTTCTGGAGAGGATGAAGGTCTGCCTGCTGCTCCACCTATCCCACCTCGCAGGAGCTGCCTCCCACCTTCCTGCTTCACTCCACCAGCCACAGCTGCCCCAGATCCTGTGCTGCCCCCACTGCCTGCCAAGAGACACTTGGTAGAACCCAGTGTTCCTCCTGTCCCTCCTCGAACTGGATCCCCCTACCCGCAGGCCAGGTAAGTGACATCGTGGCTGGTGGGTGGAAGGACTTAGAATGTAGAGGAGCCAGGATTGGAAGAATGACTCTGACTGCTGTTGGGGACACAGGTTTAGAGAGAAGAGAACGGGGCCAGGCCAGGACAGAATGGGGTGAGGGGTGGACCCAAGGATAGCCAGGACTTAAGGATATCTGGATATGTGCAGAAAGAGCAGGGGAGCCACTGTGGGCCCCAGGTGTCTATCCCAGCAATTGTGTGTGTGTGGGGGGGGTAATGCCATCACTGTGGGTGGCCTAGTAACAGAAAGTTACAGAGACAGAAGCAGAAGAAAGTTTGGGGGCATGTGAGTTCACTGGAGATCAGGGTGTACCCTGGCACTAGGAGACAATGTGTGGAGAAAGATGGAGTTCTAGGATGGAGGCTCAGGTATGGGGGTGGGGAGTGCTTCTGTCTGTCATATTACTCCTCACCCCCAGTGCTGTACTTGACAAATTTCACCAAATCCCAGGACCTGTTTGAGCCGCAGCCTGCTTACTCTCCGTCCTCTTCAGAATTCCTTTTCCTCTCCCTGGCTCGTCTCCTCCTTGCTTCCCCCAGCTTTTCTCTCTTTCTATGGACATTCCACCACTCATTGCTCCTCCCTTTCAGCTGTTTGCTCTGGTGCCAGCCAGGGAAGCGTCTAAAGACAGGCTGCCGTATATTTGGGGGAATGACATTTTGTTGGATTTTTGAAGAAATGTACTGTCAGAGGTCTCTTGTCCTTGGCACTTCTGGACAGTGTTGGTGAATTTCATTGATCTCTGCAGCAAGCCTTCTATGGAAGGTGGGGATTGTGTTCTGATTTCAAGCTGGGAACCTGAGGCTTGGGGCATGGAGGGAAGGACTAGCTGGATCCATGTAGGTTCCTGGTGGAGATGGGAGGTGGGGGCAGGGAGCACTCTTGTGGGGAAAATCTGTGAGGTTTTCTTCATCTAGAGAGTAGCATTGAGTCAGGAGACCTTCTAGGCCAAGCCAGGTTTAAAGTTATGAGATGTAATTGATGGAAAAAAGCACAAGATGTTTTTTTTCCTCGATCCTCCGGACCCTGTTAGACCACAGTATAGATTCATGGTTCTTGGTGCTATTGCACCCTCTAGAGGCCATTCTCCTGAGTGCAGGACCTGTTTAGAAATTGGTTTTTTTTTTTTTTTTTGGAGCAAATCTCATCTGTGTTCTTAGGAAACCAGCAATTCAGTTTACAGAAATCTTCAGCCACAGCTCACAATCTCCTCGCAAACATTTTACGAATATGCTAGCCGTCTAGTTTGGTAGTGTCAGGGTAGTAAACACGAATCAGCATCGGTGGCAGGACCTAGCAGAGACAGCTGGGTATCAGCTGAATTGGCATGAGTCAGCAGGAGGTACAGGACCATCAGGGATGCCAGGAGAAATTCTTGGCTGTGCCTTTCTCAGTGAAGCAGAGATCAAGAAGCACTGAGCCCCTGTCACCATCCGCCAAGTCCTTTCTACACTCCCTCCACACATCACATGTCTTGCACAGGTCTTGTCTCACCATGTGTGAGTCTGTCTTAGCAAAACTTCACATGAGTCCTGTATCTGATGACATCACTATCTCAATTGTCCCAAGTCTTTGGAAGCGGCAAAAAGCTGCAGGAATCTCTCGAGAGGTTTTTTTGGTGTGTTTTTCTCTATGGAATCATGACAAACGGAGCTCAACAACTCGATGTAAGGTAGATGAATACACATGTGTGGTTAGCGAGGAACCCTTCGCCATGCATCCTTTCACCCGTATCTGCTTCAGGGAAATATTCCTTTATGTGTCTGTTTTAGCAAAATGTCTTTTTACCTGTGTCTGCCTCAGGAAAACACTCTTTCATGTGTTTGCCCCAGCAAAACACCATCTGACACAACTGACTTTCCAAAGAACCCTTAAGTTTCCACTTCACCAGGGTGACCTTCCAGAGGTGTTTTGGAAAGGGAGAGACCTTTAGAAGAAGATAATGGGAGGAATTCAGCTAGGATAAAATTTTAGACTGTAGACCAAGGTGTGAGCAAATGAGGAAAAAAAAAAAAAAAAAAGAGTGGGGTTTCCACCCTCTGTCCTCTGCCCTCGGGACCTGGTGCCTCTCTGACCTATCTGGGCCTTCCGAGGGTCTCCTGACACTTGTACCTGTTCAGGAAACTCTTAGGGTAAATAAAAATCATACCTGTAGCCCCAAGCCCTAGGATACAAGGCTCCGCTCTCAGAGCTACAGTTTGAACACAGGTACTTGGCCAGCATGTGTGGGAGTCATGGCCCCTCAGTAGGCATGGGGTTGGGGGGATTATAAAATGGTATAATACTTGCAAGAAAGCTGTGTGCATTCTTCATGGTTTTTCTTTTTTTGCTTTGGTTTTTGTTTGTTTTTCTGTGCTTTAGGATCAAACTCAGGGCTATGCATATGCTAGGCAAGTTCTCTACCACCAGCCTGTGTTTCCAGCCCCATCTCTTGTACTACAAATCATCTAGACATTACTTACAATGCCAAATATGCCGTAAATGCTCTGTAGATAACTACCATACTGGATTATTAGGGAATAGTGACAAGAAAAAAAATCTACATGTATTCAGAATAGGTGTGGGTTTGCTTCACACATTTGGATCTGCAGTTTGTTGACTCCATGGATGTGGAGCCACAGGTTGCAAAGAATCATCTTTGATCCATTCCTTAGGGCAAAATAGTGCCAGGCCTGGTGTCTTAATCCTGGGGATGAGGCGTCAATAATCATGGGCATTTGCAGTCCTCAGCTCATGGGTATAAGAAGGCTTTAGGGTTTTTAAAAAATGGTATTTAGTTAATGTATATGAGTACACTGTTGTTGTCTTCAGATACACCGGAAGAGGGCATCAGATCTCATTACAGATGGTTGTGAACCACCATGTGGTTGCTGGGAATTGAACTCAGGACCTCTGGAAGAGCAGTGAGTGCTCTTAACCTCTGAGCCATCTCTCCAGCCCCTAGGGTTTTTTTTTTTTTTTTTTTTTTTTTTTTTTTAATGTGTGTAGGTGTTTTGCCTGTCTGCATGTCTGTACACATGTATGGGTATACATATACACATTTGGCCAGCTGTCTGGGTGGTGGCATGTCTGTGTATTTGCATATGTGTGCTGGTTCTGCAGGTGGCCATGCTTGATCCTAATAGGTATAGTTTAAGTGGGGCAGGCCTGTATATACGGCTCATTTGGGCTGAGTAGACGTGTACACAGGCTGGTGTGTATTGCTGCTATGGGAATTGCAGTGCTAGGCTGCATTGTTAATAGTGTGCAGATGCTGTTTGGGTAAGTGAATTGGCACATTTATTGTTTGTGTACTGTCAAGTGTGACTCATTGTGCACATATGTGTGTGCATGTGCTGCCAAGAGCCGTTAGGATGTCAGCTCTCCTAGGGCTGTGGGATCTTTTACTATTGAATCCCCAATGCCTGGCAAGTCGTACCTAGTAGGCCCCTTATACTTGTCATGGAGAGGAAAGGGCCCTGACGCCAGGAGCTTTCCCACTGCCAGTGTTGAGCTTGGGTGTCTGCAGATGATGCAGGCAGGCCTCAGCCCATCCTGACCATTGAGGTCAGCACTCCAAATCCTTCTCCTTAATTCATGTCATCCCACCTGTGGGGTGGGGCTGCCTTCGGCGGAGATGGTGGGAAGCAAGAAGCTGATAGGATTCTGGGTCACGGAAAAGCTGTAAGCAAACCAGAAAACAAGGAAAGACGGGGCTCCCTCCTTTCCACCTGGTCAGATTGAGGGCTTTTAAAAGCAGGTTCACACTCAGCCTGAAGACCCCACTTCACCTCTACATCTGTAACATTGTTATTTCAGCTCATGACCATAAACTAGCTGAGGGGAAACTTGTCTAAAGCCACTCCAACCCCAAAAGGGAAACCAGCATTCAGATCCTGCCTCCTGGCCCCATGCACTCAGCTTCAGGTGTCAGAGACAAAATCCTCAGGACTTGCTTCTCTGGATCACAGAGGAAGCATGTCTGATCAAGGGTCCTAGAATCATTCCACACAGCCCCTTCCAACGCTCTGTGGGTCTCAGCTTCCTCCTCTGGTACTTGGAGACCTACAGGTATTTGAGGAGAAGGAAGTATTTGCCCAGAGTGGCCAGCCACTGACTGGAGTCACACCTTGCAAGGTTTCTCTTCTGTGTCCCAGAATGCCTTGCCGCTCAGCCAATCCTTGGTCTTTCTGAAGACTGATCACCTGTTGCTGGGGCAGAAACTCTTCCCTTCAGAGAGCCTGTTTTGCAGCCTCTTTGGGCCTCCTTCAGCATGTTGAGACAGGAGATTCACCATAAGGGCTAGCTAGAATCAGGGCTTCCTGGACACGTACTCTGTGAGACCTCAGGAGACCAGCTGACAGGGCTACCCATTTTAGTTTGAACCGTGCTGGCGTGGCCTGAGGGGCGGGGAGGAAGTATCTGTCCCAGGGGATTATGGGTGACGTTTCTCTGTCTCTCAGTGTTTTCAGGAAGTGTGTTAGCTTAGGCTGAAGGGGGGCGGGGAGAGGGTAAGAGAGGCAGAGAGCAGGAAGCAAAGACCAGAGCTGGATACACACACACACACACACACACACACTCACACACACACACACTCACACACACACACACACTCACACAATATCTCTCTCCCCTCCCCAACATATTTATGATTATATTCAGATACACACACATTTACATATATTCAGAGACACTACCCATAGGTGTGCATAGACATACCTGGGGCTCACATATCCAAGGGAACAGAACTCACACACAGCTGACAGTAGAGACTCTGGCCACAAGACCAGCTAGAGCCCACACAGGCTTCTACGGACAGACACAGAACACCTTGGCACACACTGGCCTACCTGCCTGGAGGAGTTCTTAAGCCCAGGACAGGATTCAGCAGGCCTCTGAGGGTAAGTGAGGGGCAGCTCTGGCTAGGGTGTTGGGCAGGTAGGAGAGCAGGGAGGGAAAGAGTCTCTCTCTGTCTGTCACTTCCTGAGCTGTTTTTCCAGGGCACTGTGTTTTCCCTTGGCTTGCTCAGACAGTTCCAGGACCCTTTCTCGACTCCTCCTGTTGTTTTGTTTTGTTTTGCTTTGCTTTGTTTTGTTGTCTGCTCTTTTCTCACACTGCCCTCCTTCTCCTTCCTTCTCTCTGTGTCTCCATATCAGCCTCTTCTAGATCCACTAGTGATCTCTAATACCTGTTTTCTGGTCCTTTTTCAGATTCTGCCCCCACAGACTGTTGTGTGTGTGTGTGTGTGTGTGTGTGTGTGTGTGTGTGTGTGTGTGTAGGAGGGTGTCGGGTGTCTCTGCTCCTTGGGCCTCTCTCGTCTACCTGTTCCCATCTGGCATTCATTTCCAGTTCCCTGCACCATCAAGCAATTTCCTTGGGGGAGATTTAGGTTAGCTTGTGACACTGTCAAGTTTAAGATTGCTGTGTGTCTAAACCCCTTACCCCCAGCCCAAGGTGACAGGGACCTCCCTGCAGAGGGGCTGGCATTTCATTTGTATGGTTCCTCCCCTGGTGGCCAGGGTGTGTGATTGGTGGGTGCAGGTTGAGTGTAAGGTTGCCCTCCCCTCCTTCCAGTTACCAGGAATCCCTAATGAACCCAGCACCCCTTGGGTCACTGGGGACACATTATGGCCTCTACTTTGGACTGGTCACCAGCAGTGGTGGGGGAGGGGTCCTGGAACTGTCTGAAAGCTCGACAAGGGCTGGTCTATTCTTCTTGTCCTCATGGAGACAGTAGCGCCAGACCCAGGAGGTGCACGGAGCAGATGCTACCTGCCTCCCCCCATGGCAGGACTGGTCTGTGGGGCTCAGGCCGTGGAGTGGTGTGGGGTGCCAATCAGGCTGTGTTAACTAAAGGAGGGTGAAATCCACGTTTAGGTGGGTTTCCTGGAGAGAGAAGTGCGTTTTAAGCAGAAGGGAATTGATAGTTTGGGGTCACGTTCTTCAAGTTTCCAGCCGAAGCCTGGCTCACAGTAGTGCTTGCCCAGGAAGAAGTGCCCAAGGCTGTGCGGCCTGGCTTGTATGCTGAACTCTAAGTGGGCACTGCCGAAGGGTGGATTGGCTCCAGCCTTTCTACAGAAGGCTGCTGGTGGGGTGCCTATACAGAGCATACTGGCTGCAGCCTCTTTGCGTTAAATGACATGCAGGCTGTAGTCCTCTGTTCCTGCAGAGGAGGCCTGACAAGAGCTTTGCGCACAGTGGCCTGGGCAGAAGTGAGTGAGCCAGAGCCAGGGTGTGCAGCAGCAGCCAATGGTGGAGGAGGAAGGACAGAAGTGACATGGAGGAAGTGAGGAGTGCAGGACCCAGCTGTTGAGGAGGAAGTGGGCAAGTGGGAAAGTTTACCACTGGAAGCGGGCATCAGGAAAGGCCACAGTGCCCAGATCACTGGGCCTGGCCTCTTCTTGCAGCCACGCTGGTGAGAGTCTAGAGGGATTGGCCTGGGTCCCTCCAAGGTCCATGGAACGTTTTAGGGGGAAGGTTCTGACTCTGGGGTAAAATGTAATCTGGGTCCTTTGTCGTCTGGGATCATCGCCGCAAACCAGCATTGAAGGATGTAGTGTGCAGAGTGATAAGAAATGTGGAGGTAGTCTGGAGAGGTGGCCCAGTTGTTAGGAACGCTGGCTGCTCTTCCAGAGGACCTGGGTTCAATTCCTAGAGCCTATCTAGTGGCTCACAACCACTTGTAACTTCAGTTCCAGGGGGCCTACTACCTCCTCTGACATCTGTGGGCATCTGCATGCAGGTGGTACACTTACATACATATTTATACATATGCTTACATAAATAAATCTTAAAGATAGAGAAGTAGTATGGAGGTAGGGGAGCCCCAAGGAAGCCCCTAAGAAGCCCGAGGCGTGAGGGAAAGCCCGCAGCAGAGGTGGGGGATGTGGGATATATGTCTTAAGGAAGAGTACAAATTTGGCCAGACAAGGACAGGTGTCTGAAGTGAGGAATGCTTTATGCAAAGTCTTTGAAGGACGTGTTTATAGAGTGCAGTGTGGGACTGTTTAGAAACGGCCCAGAAGTTAAGAATTCATACTGCTCTTGTAGAGGACCTGAGTTCGGTTCACAGTACCCATGTTGGGTAGTTCACAACCACCTGGAACTCCAGCTCCAGGGGGTCCTCTGGCATCTGCACTCATGTGCATATACCCGTACACAAACATGTACAAACAAAGAAATATGGGAGCTGGAGAGATGGCTCTGCGGTTAAGAGCACAGACTGTTCTTCTGAAGGTCCTGAGTTCAAATCCCAGCAATCATATGATGGCTCACAACCATCCATAATGTGATCTGACGCCCTCTTCTGGAGTGTCTGAAGATAGCTACAATGTACTTAAAGATTTAAATAAATCTTTAAAAAAAGAAAAGAAATATTTATAGACTGCAGATTAACTTTTCGTTTGTTTGTTTGGTTTGGTTTTTGTTTTTCAAGACAGCGTTTCTCTGTGTATCCCTGGCTGTCCTGGAACTCATACTGTAGACCAGACTGGCCTCAAACGCACAGAGATCTGCCTGTCTTTGCCTCCTGAGTGCTGGGATTAAAGGTGTGCGCCACCACACCCAGCCTCAGATTAGCTTTTTGTAGAGTGCTGAAGAGTGAATGGATAGGGGATGGAGAGTTAGTCCAAAATCAGCTTGACATGTAGGCTGCCCCTCTCTGCAGTCCTCCTGCCCTCAAAGTGAGCCTTGACTTCTCCAGCTGGAGGTGGATATAGACAGAAGTACTGGGTGGGAGCCTAGGGCATTTGGAGAAGGCTGTAATGCGTGCAGCTTGTGGCCTTGCCTCCGAGTCCGCTGCGATTCCTCTGACTACAGCCCAGGTAAGAAACAGTGCTATCGTATGTGAGAGCGGTGTGAATGAACTTGCCGGTTAGTCAGAGGGGAAATTGAGGCTCAAAGGTGCTGACTGAGCTTCGGTGCTCAAACCCAGATCTGCCAGCCTCCAAACTGGAGCAGCCACATGTCCTTGTGTCCAGAACGAGCTGTTTGCACCTGTTCCTGGAGCAGTCATTGGTCACGCCTTAAGTTTCTAGTTCTCAGCATTAGCGACGGGATCACTCTAATCTTCCCTGTGTAGACTTGGGCTCCCTTATATGTCTCCCAGCCGTAGGGTACAAGGTCCTAGGGCACTTAATCTGTAAGGTCAGACTTCTTGGGCTAAGGGTCCAGGCTGAGGTGGGTCACCTCCGTCCCTGGTGCCCAGTCCTATTGTGAATGGCATAATAAGTAGAACAGATGATTCGTATGTCCCTTGGCTAGGGAAGGGCCTGAAGGACAACAGAGCTGGAGGTGAGCAGGGGGAGAGGCTTTCTTTGCCTTTCCATGGCCCACGTGGCTACATTTTGAGGTACTGGGGGTGCTTCCCTGGGTTGGGAGTGGGTAGAGATCGAAGGAGAGGGAACAGGATAAGTGTAGGGATGATTCACCAGTACGCATGGCGAGGGATGTTTATAAAGGGCGGATGCCTAGGGGCTGCTCCAGGGGCGCTCCCTCCTTGGGTGCTCCCCTAGGCTCAGTTCTCGGTAGGGGTTACTACCCCCTCCCCTGGGGATTTCCCACAGGCCTTGCCTCTCTGACCTCACTTCTCCTTTCCTGGCCCTGACTCAGCAGTACTAGATGCCCTATGCTAGGCGGTCTGGCTCTCGGGGAAGGTTTCTTGCCACAGGGTTATGAGAGGCTCTGTTGTCTTCCCTCCTCCAGCAGATGATAAAGGCAGAGGGCGGGTACCTGCAGGTATCGAGCCTCCACGCAGGCTTGTGGACCGTCAGGGTCAGTGGTGGAGGTAGACCTGGTGAGGAGGGCTTGCGCTTGCCTGACCCCTGAGGATGAGGAACAAGTGGGCACCCGGTTACCATGCTCCACCCCTCAGGACATTGAGGAGGAGAGTGACAGCAGGAGGCCAGGGCCACTTGTTTGGCCTGACCAGTCGGAATCCACACTTCCCCATAGGCCACGGTCTGTCTGCTCTCAGCTAACTCCTGAGCATGGCCTCCGAGGGTCTCTTCTTCCTGGCCTCCGGAAGCAGCAGCACGGTGGATTGGTGTGCTCATCTGGAAGGCTAAGGACGTCGGGTATCTGGGACCAGGCAAGCTGTTGGGCAGGTCTGCACTCAGGTGCTTGGTCACCGTTGAATCATTCATTTGTTTCTCTGGCAACCAGGATACTCAGCTTGCCGTGAGTCTGTCCACAGTTCGGTTGTCCTGTCTACCACCTGTCTAGCACGCTCTTGTTGCCCGTTCAGCCGAGCTCTGTACTCAGAGGTGGGGATCGAGAGTCAAATGCCTTCTTTCCCTCCTGCAAAGAGACTTAGGTCAACTCAGGGAGACAGCCTGATGCTGTGCTCACGAAGGGTGGTCATACTCTCCGTACCACCACCCCTGCCCCTTAGAATCAGTTCCCAGAGGAGGTAGGAGGGGTATAGAGAGCAGCTTTCTCCTGTGGTAGAGATAGGTCAGGACAGCCATCACTGCTGTCACCATCCACACAGCTGTCTAGCAGCCATTCCTCTTGACAACTCAGAGGTGAGAGACTGAGGGTCAAAGTAAGCAGGTGGCCCACTGGGAGCCAGCTTGGCTTAGAAACCTCTATTCCAAGGGTCCAGTGAGCCTTCTAGTGGCCCCACCCCGCAAGTGTGCGTGTTCTCAGTTGCAGCTCACTGCAGAGTTTGCTGATGGTTTTCTCCTGGTACCCCAGCATTTCTCACGCAGGCTGCTGGAGCCCTTCATGCAGGTCGTGACTCCACAGGGAAGTTCCCTCCCTGTCTGCATGGCTGCAGCACAAGCTATTTGGAAACAGACACATTCTAAGAAGCCCGAGGCAGCAGAGCTTAGATGCTAATGGAGCCTGGGCAGGAGGGACATAGACTTCGAAGAATATTACTTGGAATACTTTTCAAATACAGGGGAGAAGCTGGGCAGTGGTGGTGCACGCCTTTAATCCCAGCACTTGGGAGAGAGGGAGAGAGAGAGAGAGAGAAAGAGAGAGAGAGACAGAGAGAGAGACAGAGACAGAGACAGAGACAGAGAGAGAGAGAGAGAGAGAGAGAGAGAGAGAGAGGCAGGCGAGTTTCTGAGTTGTTCGAGGTCAGCCTGGTCAACAGTGAGTTCGAGGATAGCCAGGGCTACACAGAGAAACCCTGTCTCGAAAAACCAAAAAAAAAAAAAAAAAAAAAAAAAAAAAAAAAAACCAAAAAAAAACAAAAAAAACAAAACAAAACAACCCAGATTCAGGGGAGAGCAGCAGGGTTTAGGGAAACAGAAAGGTGTAGGTGGGGAGATGTGGTATAGAGGAGGCAGGGATGCTTCCACAAGGAACAGGGAGAGGGGAACTGGTGGATTCAAGAGTGACCCAGTCATATTCTCCCAGGCCTCCTTGCGTTTTCGGCAGTCACATGCTGCTACCCACTGCTGGGAACACTGGGGAACAGACCAAACCAAAAGTGGCCAAAGGGGAGGAAGCTGCTCACCCCGATGCTCCTCCTTAGCCCTTGGCAGATGTGGACAGAGATAGCTGATGGGGCCACAACACCAGGACTCGGCCGCCATTCTAACTGCTGGGTGCTGAGGATCCTGTGTGTTGGTGTGAGACCCACTCTTTCTCTGCTCGTGAAAGCAGATCCTACTCTACAGAAGAGGAGACCCAGACCTGGAGAGGTTAGGCACTTAGTCCAGGGCACACAGGAGTGAAGATACCAAGGTGGGGCTCAAACCTGTGTCCTGGAGGACAAAGCCCTTCAGGAGACTTTTGTCGCTAGAATAGGACAATAGGAAAACCGTAGAGGGCAAGGGGGAGTGGGGGAAGAGCTGGGTACCTGAAGCAGGCCCCGAGAGACTGACAGCAGAGATGAATAAGAGTGGGGGGTTGAAGAGAGCTTGGGGGACTGAGGTCACTATTTCTGGATGATGTGGACAAAAAAAGAAGAGAGGTCCTTGTCCCAGAGACCACAGTCTGGGCCTTAGGAACCAGTGTCTGAGGCTCTGGTCTGTGGCTTCAGCTCTGGCCTTGGTGCCTGTTTCAGTCCCATCCTGTCTGCCAGCAAAGACCCTGTGTCCTCCATAGTACATGTCAAGACTTACCTCCCCCTTGCTCCATTCGGGTCTTTTCTCTGTGTCGACATGGAGGTCCCATGGGTGCGTAGCTAGAAGCTGAAGCACCAGGACTGGGCAACCAGCACATATGGGCCCAGATGTGCTGGCCTGGGAATGTGCCTAGTGAGCAGGGCCTCAGTGGGTTAGAACCCTGGCTGGTGCCTGCTGACACCCAGCTCTGGTTCTGTTCTCAGCCTTCTCTCTAAGGAGGAGTTACTGCTGCCGTCAGTGTCACCCCGGTCCCAACCAGAGCCTGCAGAGACTCCTCCATCCACCCTCCTGCCTGCCTTTCCCCAGGGGCCCCTGCAGCCTCCGTCTCCTCCTCCTCCCTGTCCTCCTGTGATCCCTCCCAAGCCTCCTCGCCTGCTCCCTGAGTTTGGTGAGTGCTACTGGGGAATTGGGCTCTGGGTGGTCTCCTGAGATCAGCCCTGGAGAGCAGGTAGTGGGCACATTCCCTCTCTCCTGGTGGCCAGCAGTCCCCTAGGTGTCATAGGCCTTCTCAAAGAGTATGCTCTTTCTCTCTTCTCTGACTCCTGCTTGCCAAGGGTGAGCACTGCTGATCCTTGAGGTAGCAAACGAAGTTCCTGGTCAGAGTAACCCTGGGGGCCACCACTCCTGCTCATCGTGGTTCTTGTTACTGTGTGTGCCTTGTTTGAACAGTCCCCACCCGGCTCCCAAGCTTGCGCTTGGTCAGCCTCCTTGTGGTGGCCCTTCCTTTCCTTCAGTATAAATAGCACTTCCTGTCTCCTGTATCTTTCTTTTAAAACTCAAGCCTGGGTGTGTGTGTGTGTGTGTGTGTGTGTGTGTGTGTGTGTGTGTGTGTGTTGGTGGTGGTGGTGGTGAATTTATTCTAGCTTGGGAGTGGCCTTTGTAAAATCAAGCGCTATTGCCTCTTAGAGGAGGTCAAATTTCTGGCTTCTGAGCCACCCCCTCTCTTTTACCAGACGACTCTGACTATGATGATGTCCCAGAGGAGGGGCCAGGGGCCCCAGCCAGCGTGATGACCAAGGTAGGCAGGGCAAGGGCATTTGGCTGCCTGTGTTGTGGTGGGAGGGCTGTTCATTGGCCTTCGAGACCCCGGGATCTCCTCCCCTAGCAGAGTGGATGCTTAACCTGCTTTACTGTCTGCCTTATGGGAGGAGTCACCCTGGGGTCTGCAGCTCTGTGGTCTATGGCTTCTATTCCAGGCTTGGGTGTTCTGGCTGGGTGTATGTAGTCTGTTGCTGTGTGTGTCTTGGAGTGGCTTCTCTTTCTCCGTTCTCATGTGACCTTCTCTCTCAAATGTATGTTGTATCTCTCTAGCTCTTGAGTCTTTCTCTGCTCTCCTTTCTTTCTGTCTTTCTCCCTGCCCTAGATCCATGCTTGCCAACAGTTCTCCTGACTGCTGTCACCCTGGTCACTGTGTGGTCTCAGCTGCTGGGGGAGGGGTGTGCAAACAGAAGTAAAAGTGCTGAGTTGTGGGTGGGGAGTAGAGTGATGGGCGTGGCAGCTGGGGGGTGTGGTCTGGGATTTGAGGGAAAGAATGTGACCCTGGGTGATCCTTGGGGGGCCAGGAGGAGACCCTGCCAAGCCGAGTCCCACGGGCCGTGCGCGTGGCTAGTCTGCTGAGCGAGGGGGAGGAGCTGTCTGGGGATGAGGATGAGGATGAGGATGACCATGCCTATGAGGGTATCCCCAAGTGAGTATCCCCCATTGAGCTCCCTTCCTTCCCATAGCCCAACCTGGCCCACCCTTCTACCCCAGTCCTTCCTGTCTTCTTTCCCTTCTCTTGTCCCAGTGGCGGGTGGTCAGCCAGTGGCCTGAATCCACCCTTACACAGCCTGATCCCTGATCTCCCACTGCACCCCATGGATGAGTTGCCTGGGGGTTTCACCCCCATCACTCCTGTCATCAAGGCTGGCTGGCTGGACAAGAACCCACCACAAGGGTGAGTGAGATTTACCACCTCCTCCGTCTGCAGAGGGGCAAGCCATACTCCAGGATACTGGTGTCATGGATCCAAAAATCAGAGCGTCCAAGGTTGTTTGATCAATTTTCCCTCCCCACACACTGTAACCATCGGTAACCACCGAATGATCTTAACTGTGATAGGAAAGGGGGACTGGGTGGGATGGTGGGCCGCCCCTCCGCTCCCCCATTCCCAGTCTTCGCTAAGCCCTGCCTCTGCCTGTTCAGGTCTTATATCTATCAGAAGCGATGGGTGAGACTGGATGCTGATTACCTTCGATACTTTGACAGTAACAAGGTGAGGGCTCCATCAGTCCCTCACTTGACCCTTGCTCCTACCTAGGCCTAGACTGAACCCCACACTGCTTTAGGCAGAGTCCTTAGCTGATCTTCATTGGGGATCCTGGTCTGTGGGGCTGAAGGTAGTGATCAGAGCCGGCACAAGGTCCACCGGCAGAAGATAGGCTTGCAACCATCATTTCAGCAGAGCTGGGCAAGGGGCTCTAAGGTTCCCGTTCTGAAATGCAACTCTTCTCTCCCCAGGATGCCTACTCGAAGCGCTTTGTTCCTGTGGCCTGTATCTGCCGAGTAGCTCCTATTGGAGATCAGAAGTTTGAAGTGATCACAAACAATCGGACCTTTGCCTTCCGGGCAGAGAGCGATGGTGGGAGTTCAGGAGTGTATGTGTTTGTGTGTGTGTGAGTGTGTGTGTGTATGAGTGTGTAAGTGTGAGTGTATGAGTGTGTGAGTATATGAATGTGAGAGTGTATGAGTGTGAGTGTGTATGTGTGTAAGTGTATGTGGGTGTGTGAGCATGAATGTGTATGAGAATGTATGATTGTGAGTGTATGTGAGTGTGTATAAGTGTATATGAGTATGTGTAAGTGTATGTATGTATGAGTGTGTAAGTGTGAGTGTATGAGTATGTAAATATGTGAGTGTGAGTATGAATGTGTGAGTTTGTGTGAGTGTATGAGTGTATGAGTGTGTGTGTGAGTGTATGAGTGTGTGTGTATGTGTGAGAGTGTGTGCAAGTGTATGCGTGTATGTGAGTGTGTGTGTAAGTGTGTGTGTGAATGTGTGTGAGTGAGTGTATGAGTGTGTATGAGTGTGAGAGAGTGTGTGAGTGTGTGTAAGTGTGTAAGTATGAGTGTGTGAGTGTGTGTAAGTGTGTGTGAGTGTGTGTGAGAGTGTGAGTGTGTGTGTGTGTGTGTGTGTGTAGAGGAGAAGCACCTGGAAGTTGGACCACGTCGTGAAGAGTAGGAAGGGAACAGGAACAGTGTCCCAGGGAGGCATTGTCCCTGTATGGTGTCCAGGAGTAGAGGGAAGGAGATACTGACCACAGCCAGTGCTCCTTTCCAGATACTCCCTGGTAGGACCTCCAAATGATAGGTTTAAGAGAGGCATTCGTGTCAAAAATACCACACACCAGGCCCAAACAGTTCCATGTGTAGGAGGTTTAATTGAGAGGGAGAGAGTGGGGGGAGGTGGCGCGGAAAGAGAGGAGTGGGAGAAAAAGAGAAAGAGAAAGGAATGTTCCCCGTATTTATA
>JADRCD010188108.1:0-11472 GCA_019843815.1 Montemys delectorum
GACTGAATATGTGATATGACAGAGCTGTTCTGCTACCATGTACAGAGAGGTTAAGTAACTGAAGGTAACAAAGCTAGTGAGTTGGGAATGGAGATGAATGAATAAATGAACATACACATAGGTGCTTGTTTATGAGCACTTGGCATCCTGCTTTTAGACAAGGAACATACTAAGTCTATTTTCATGGCCAATGTTTTCTTTTGAAGGTGAAAATGGCTGATGATACTTTCTGCCTGGCCTTTCCTGAATGAAGAGATTGATTTGATCTGTAGATAATTGAATGTACAAGGCAAACAACTGGGATGCAGCCAGGATAGAATTGGACAGACAAGAGGAAAACACAGCAGATAAAAACACATTTTGGAGTTAAGGAAATTTCAAAATTATTGTTTAGCACTGGAATAAGGGATAAAGGATGGGGTATGACACCCACGTATGTGGATCAAGGGCCTCAAATGTAGACTTAAACATGACATTTAAAAAATATATGAAGATAAAAGGACACGGGTGAAAGAATTTAAATTTTAAGTTAGCATCAGTTTGAACACATGCGTTTTATTTCTTGGCTATAAAAAGAGGAAATGCAATTAAATTCTTTATTAAAACAATATAAAAACAAAGTAGACCTAATTGCAGATAAAATACAATGCAATATGATTGATAATCTTATCTCAGTAACAATCTTTATCCACATTGTGGTTTATAGAGAAATGATAGCATTTAAGGTCCAATGCTTCTAAAAATTCATTTTTCTTTTTCTATGACTGTGCTTCTATTACCTAATCTATTACCAGTCTTGAGGATTTTACCTGACTAAGGCCATTTAAAATAACATAATTTAGCTCTCCACATTACTCCAGAGCCTAAATTGAAAACAAATATTTCTTAAGAAGCAATTACATATATCCATGCTTATTACCTGCTCCACATACACTATAAAAATTGAGTGTTTTATGCTAGTGAGGTTAATCGGAAATTAGTCTTAGCAAAAGTCCTTGCTTGCTGTACTTGTTAGAACAAATAAAATAAAATGATAGGAGCAATATAGTTTAAGCAGTTACAGGTGTATGTTTGCCAAACCATAAAATTTACATTTGAAAATTCGTTTATTCTGTTTACATCTGATTATTGCTTAGCCATAAAAAGATGGGTTATCAAGATCTTCCACTGAGCTGCAACTTACCACAAAAGCACATAGAGTAGGATAGATAGCATTTTGCAAAGACTTTGAAAAAATAGTTCTCAATTGATACTTTTTAAAACAACTTCATGAAGTTGCTAACATTATTCTTTTTTTAACTTTTATTGCATTACGATGAAAAAAGTTACATGATTTCAATTTATCTGAATTTGTTAACATTTAAAAACATATTCTAAGTAAATAGAATTAAATCACATTCTTGTTTCCCCTTTGTACCCCAACTCCCCCCAGAGACCTCCTTCAATACCTACAATATCTTTTTTGTCATATTCCTTAAAATTTATAAAATATTATAACAATAAAAATAAGTATTATAAAAGTTGTTTGATATAAAACAACAATCAATTTAGCAGTTTTATGTAGACACTCATCTACAGCAAAAGTGAAAATACATACTTCTCAATATAAATTTTAAATAACTCCAAACATATTAACTGTATATTTCAAAATAATACATCACTACTAGTATTTTCTTAAATGAACATAAATATATAAAGTCTTTTTGTTTGTTTGTTTTGTATTTAGTAGAGTTTAAAATCTTGCCTCTTACTGTGGTACAAGCCCAAAGTAAGAATAATTTTTAGACATTGGGTTTCATTGTAATAAGGCTATTCACTTCAATGACCCTCCCATCACCAAAGGATTTTACCTCCATCGTAGCTAAGCTGAGAGTTGATAGTTCTGCTGCACCAAGAAATTAATTGTAGGCACGACTTTTGGATACAGACTTCCCGCTATGGTCAAAGCTAATGGACTTGAGTGAGTGACTTCATTCTCAGGCCACAGAGAACAGGTTACATTCATTAAGAAATGGTGTATGTATATTAAGATGGTCTATCCATAAAGTCATTCACCAACTGTTTCAATGGACAATGGTTCTGCTTGGAGGGTGGCACAGACATTAGATGAGGGTAAGAATCTTGTTCATTAGCTGTGATAATTTGGAAAAGCATTCATCTCAGAGAAAGAGTAACTTATAAAGTCCTTCTCTTCAAACGATACAAGAGTTACAAATGTCAAGCAAAGGATTCAGTCTCACTCTTTGTTGTTCTCTTACAAGCAACCTCCCCAGTTACTTGACCTTTTTCCCTTACTGCTTTTAAAATTCTTTCTTTGTTTAACAGTGCATTTGGTGTTTTTATTATTATGTGTTGGGAGGAATTTCTTTTCTTGTCCAGTCTATTTGGAGTTCTGTAGGCTTCTTGTATGTTCATGGGCATCTCTTACTTTAGGTTAGGGAAGTTTTCTTCTATAATTTTGTTGAAGATATTTACTGGCCTATTATCTTGGGAATCTTCACTCTCTTCTATACCTATTATCCTTAGGTTTAGTTTTCTCATTGAGTCCTGGACTTCCTGGATGTTTTGGGTTAGGAGCTTTTTGCTTTTTGCGTTTTCTTTGACTGTTGTGTCAATGTTTTCTATGGTGTCTTCTGCCCCTGAGATTCTCTCTTCTATCTCTTGTATTCTGTTGGTGATGCTTGCATCTACAACTCCTGATTTCTTTCCTAGGTTTTCTACCTCCAGGGTTGTCTCTCTTTCTGATTTCTTCATTGTTTCTATTTCCATTTTTTAGATTCTGGATGGTTTTGTTCATTTCCTTCACCTGTTTGATTGTGTTTTCCTGTAGTTCTTTAAGGGATTTTTTTTGTGTTTCCTCTTGAAGGGCTTCTAGCTGTTTACCAGTGTTCTCCTGTATTTCTTTGAGGGTGTTATTTAAGTCTTTCTGAAAGTCCTGTATCATCAACATGAGAAGCGATTTTATATCTGAATCTCGCTTTTACCGGTGTAATGGTGTGTCCAGGACATGTTATGGTGGGGGAATTGGATTCTGATGATGCCAAGTGACCTTGGTTTGTGTTGTTTATTTTCTTATGCTTGCCCCCCCCCCCCCCCCATCTGGTTATCTCTAGTGCTACCTGCCCTTGCTAAATCTGACTGGAGCCTGTCCTTCCTGTGATCCTGGTTGTGTCAGAACTCCTCAGAGTCAAGCTGTCTCTGGGATCCTGTGATTCTGGGATCCTGTGATCCTGGGCTTGTTAGAGCACCTGGGAGTGGGGCTTCCGCTGGTCCCAGTTACTCCTGGTTTTGGGACAGATGTTGGTTCCTCCTTACCTCTGATCCTGGGCATGTCAGAGCACCTGGGAGTGGAACTTCCTCTGGGTGTTGTGGGACTGGCTGTGGAGCTTGCGCCCCAAGGTCTGCTCAGGACACCAGCCCAGAGAGACTGGAAGGAACCAGAACTACTGAGCTGGCAGAGTTCCTGTGTGTGTGCCTGGTCCTGCTGGCCCTAGTTACTCCCAGTGTTGGGACAGATGTTCGTTCTTCCTCACTTCTGATCCTGGAAGTGTCAGAGCACCTGGGAGTGGAGCTTCCTCTGGGTATTGTGGGACTGGCTCCATTATTCTTATTTTTATTTTGGCATTGATAAAATGGAGTTACAGAGATAACATCCACAATGTTATAGCCAGTGAAACTGATACAGGGTCCTATTTTCTTTTGACTCATCAGCCTGTACATAATGCTATCTGTGTGCAAAGAAGATAATGGATTTGGATCTCATCATTGAGTGTAAAAAGATTTTAGGATTTTTGAAAATGAGTGTCTTAGTTACTTTTCTATTGTTGTGATAAGACATCATAACCATTTAATTGGGGCTTACAGTTTCTGAGCGTTAGAGTTTATGACCATCATGGTAGGGAGGAGTGCAGCAGGCAGGCAGGCACGGTGCTGGATCTGCGAGCTCAGATTTTGAGACACAACCATGAGGCAGAGAGAGAAAGCACTGGGAACTGTATGAGTCTTTTAAAAGCCTGCCACTGGTGACATATTAGCTGCCACAAGGCTATACCTCCTAATCCTTTTCAAGCAGTTTTAACCAACTGGGGACCAAGTATTCAAGCATATGAGTCTGTGGTGGCCACTCTCATTCAAACCACCCAAAGTATTTAGAAGTCAGGTATGCATATTTGATTGGAGTCCAAGGAAATTGTCAAATTGACTATTATTGAGATAAGATTACCAATCATATTGCATGATATTTTACCTGCAATTAGATATATTTGTTATATATGTATATATGTGTATATACACATATATACATATATATAATTTAATTCCATTTTCTTTTTTATAGCCAAGAAATCAAATGCATGTGTCCAGGCTAACTTAAAATTTAAAGAGGAAGAGTTGCTTCCTGCCTGGGTATTCTTCATCCCTTCTGGTGTAGCGATGTCCTCTTTCTGATGATTAACATACTCTCTCTGAGTAAGTAACTCATCTAAACACTGAAGGCAGACCTGGGTTCATGTTCCAGTTGTCATCTCCTGGCTTAGTGGCCTTGAACAAGTGAATTCCATTCTTCAGAACCCAGTTTCTTCAGTGACAGAGTGAAGGAGAATCAACTCCCCCTTGGAAAAGGTGTGGAGGATGAGAGTGGCAACTAGCTTAGTGTCCCACACCTTCAAAGAAAGTGAATGGAGAGTGAGTGAAAGATCATAATGGTTTCTGTATTAAGAAAGAGCTTATTACAGTGAATATGACAAGGGTGAAACTGCCATGAGTGTTGGTAATTTGACTAAGTTTCCTGAAGGATACTAAATGTTTGACTCTGACTGAAGCCCTCCTTCTGACGCGCTGACAGTGGGGGAGTATCCAGCTGGTTTCTGCTTAGGAGACGCAGAAAACCATCAAATGTGTGTTGCTGGGGGCTAGGGCTTAATTCTGAACATCTGCCAATAGTGACTTTGTGGCTTTTAACCCAGGGCTATTTTGAGTGATGGCCGAGCAGCTAAGGGTATCTTAAAGGACACAATCCTATCTGGTCAGCCCGATTGAGGATGCTTAATTAGCTAAAATCAGTTTTAGGAACTGAACATTGTTTGGAAATTGTTGCAGTGGGCCTTTTAAAAACATCTATTTACATAAATGTATCCATATCATGTTTAATCAGAGGAGTCCTTGGTTGTTTTCGTGGTATGTTTATTATTTGAATCCGAAGATCCTTTTTAGTTATATCTTTCAACCTTGAAGTGTATTTCCCTTCTGGTAATGATTAATTTCCAAGAAAGCCCCAAACTGCTTAGTATGTATTGATCTACTTGAACCCAATTAACTTGAGCCCAGCTTCCCCTTTGGGAGATGTTGACATTTGAAACTAATGAGTTGATTTCTGTTGCTATAATATAAACAAATGAGTTTTCTTTACCTTTTTAGGTTTGCATTCTTTAAAAAAACTAAAAAGTTTTTAGTGTGTGTGTGTCTGTGTATGATGTGTATCTGTGTTTGTGTGTCTCTCTCTCTCTGTGTGTCTACACTCATGCCATAGTACCCATGTGGAGGTCAGGTGTGTGTGTGTGTGTGTGTGTGTGTGTGTGTGTGTGTGTGTGTGTGCACTCATGCCATAGTATCTGTTTGGAGGTCAGATTACTTTTTGGAGTCACGTTTCCCCTTGCACTCTGTTAGCTTTGTTTCTGCTGCTACACCGCCTACAGTTTAGCTGGCCTGTGAACTTCTTATATCTACCTCCCATCTCACTCTAGGAGTGCTGAGTGTAATGTGTGTCCCCACATTCAACTTCAGTCCTAGGACTGAGCCTAGGCCATCAGGCTGACATGGTCAGTGCTTTTACCTGCTGAGCCACCTCTTCAGTCCACTTTATATTCTAGTTTATGGAACTAGCTATGTTGAAGTCTTTACCCCGATTGAAATGGCATGTGCGGTAGTTTTTCTTCAGATTATTCAAGTGTAGAATAGTACTCTTTATCATCCATGGATGGATGATATGGAAGCAGATGTTGCAGCTCATTACTGTAATCCTAGAACTTAGAAGACTGAGGCAGGAGAATTGCCACATCTCAGGACATCCTAGCATACACAGTGAATTGAACCCAGTTCAGCCAGGGTTACAGAGTAAGCCTTGTCTCAGATGACAAAAATATCAAACGAAACAAAAGGCACTAACTGGAGGGGGAGAGAAAAAGAGAGGAAGAGACATGGATATTCTTGATGTTGTAGCTCTGCACATCCTATTGCACTCCACGCTTGCCAGATTCATCTGTAAGAATTCTACTTTTGGCATAAATTTGAGGTTGGAGTGGAATTCAGTGGGCAATGTCAAGAGAAACCACGTGTAACATTTGGAGAATGAGTGACAAATTAAGAACTTGGATCGATAACCATCCATCTCCAATAACTCAGGCACAGTTCTCTACAGCCTCAGATGATAAATCTGGAAGCAGTGAGAAGCGATCTCTCTATAGGCCCCATAGGAGACTTTTAGAATGATTAGAACATCCTGTGGAAGGAGCAGGCACCTTGCAGGGTGGAGAATGGTTTGCTCTGCTGCTGCTTGGATGACATTCCTTCAAAGGTGCTACTGAAGTGGCCTTCACTTTGAGCAGAAGCTTGGACTGGTGACTTCCAAAGATTCAATTTAAATTTCAAGATGCTTTCGTTTTCATATCATTAAGAACTGAGCCTGAGAAAATGTCTTGTGTACTCACTGTGTGCGATGTGGACAAACTGTATATTCTTCCCAGGCTCTAAGTATCTAGTCTGTGAAATGAACTCTTGTGTCCTACATCTATAATAGATATACGTCCCTTACATTTGAATGGTACCTGTTCTGAAGGGTAAAGGAGAAAGACTGGAATTTTTATTAACATGTTGACCTCTATCCAAAAGCTAATGTTTTAGTGGCTTATAAAACAGTACCAGTCTTCTCACTGACATTTTAAAGTTTATGAAAGCAGAGAATCCACATTGTAAGATGGATCCAATCTGTAAGTCACAGGGTGCTAATTTTCCTTTGGAAGTAAAAAATACCATCTGAAAAATTTCAATTTTTCTGGAATGTCCCATTGTGCCGTGATTTTACTAGATGGTATTTGTAGTCGCTGCAGCTTACACACTGTTTGCACTTCACATGTCTCTTAGAATTGTAGATCCTAGGTGTAGAATTCCAAAATTGTTGGCTCGGGAATCTTCTACCTCTAGATCAGCTTCTTTTCAGAATCCAATATTGGCTAGAGTTCAGGAGAAGGCCCTGAAGGGGCTGAAACAGTTTCACTTCTAGTTTCATGAATCATCACATTCCTCAGAGCACAGAGCCGAATGCAATGCGTACTCAAAGCTATTTCCAAAGTACTTACTTTCCCAGCAACCTGAATCACCCTCTCCTCAAATGGATGTTCTCATAATAACAGCTTTTACTTTGAAAACAATGATTATTTGTGGTGTAGGTAGCCAAAACTCAGATATCATGAGAACTCATTTCCATGAGGACAAAGGCCTTTGTATTGTATCTCCAGAAAATAACAGTTTAGCAGTTAGCCAAACTCAGTAATATTTTTGTTAGAGCAAATGAATTGTGAGCTATAAAATTTCAAATGTTTCTAATCTGTACTTCTAATGGTGAGAGAGCCCCCTGCTGGAAAAAGTGGATCTTATGTGTACGGTAGCAATGTACTGCATCTTGCAGATATTTCAGTTAATTACTCATTACTAGACTATGCCATACCTTATTGGTCAGCTATGACTAAGACTCTGTTATGAATTACCAGATAGAGAAGGGCTCAGTTTGTCAGTAGTTGGATGTATTACAGACAAGCAATAGTTTCAACCCTCCTAGATAAAAAATTCTTAATGATATTTGGATACATATAATTATTATAGATATGGTTAATTAAATAATACTCTTTATTAATTCTTTAAGATGTTAGTAGATGTGACCATATTTTAACACCAAATTACTAATATGTCATATGACTAATATAAGCATCCCTGTCAAATGCAATTTACAAATCAATTTGATACATTTTCTGATATATATTTCATGTAGGAGAATAATCATCTTTTTGATACACAACTAAGTAATTCATAACAATTACTTGGTACTACTTTTACAGAATCAGGATAGATAGAATGTTAGTTTTTATAGTTAGTGCTACAATGATGAAAATCATCATCACCTTTCACTCACCCAGTTTGGCACAAGCACATACATACTCAGTATAGAATTAACCCTAAATTCCTTAAAATTATCTTCCTCCCTCCCTTCCTCCATCCCTTTCTCCATATCTCCTTCTCCCCCCCTTCTTCTTCCCTCCCTCCCTATCTCCTTCTTTTCCCTCCTTTCTTCTCTATCTTCCTTCTTTCTAGACAAAGTTTTAGTCAAAGGCCAGGCTGCCCTTGATCCCATAGAGCTATCTTTCCCTCAGCTTCCCATGTCCTGGGACTACATGAACTGCTAAAGGAGAGGGATACTGAGCCAAGGAGATGGGAGAGTCATGCTTCAGGGATGATGGGGGAAGAGGGTCCAGCAGCATCTCATGTCTCCCAGAAGGATGTGAGCTCATTCAGATGATGCATTGGCTCTCAGTGCTTGGAGACTGATTGAGGAAGCAAGATTTTGGAGAGATTGAGTGGGGGAAGTGGTGTAAGGCAGGGAAGTATCTGGAAGTAGGAGTCAGATGATCAGAAAAGCTCCAGATTCCTTCAAGAAGGCGGATCACTTCCCATTTAAAAATAACAGGAAGAGCTCTTCAGCCATCATCAAGGGATAGTCTAGAGGCTTTCAAGCATGCAATTCCCTACAAATTCTTGCAACAACCTTTGCCTTTAGAGTGTAGCTTAGTGGTAGAGCATTTGTCTGGCATGTGGGAGACTCTGGATTTAATCAAACTCTGTTGTGCCCCTTCTCAGAAATTCTCATATATATTTGGTTTAGGGTATAGCATAGGTGTTAGCCTGCTTAAAAGCTTCCCAGTATACACTCAGCGCTGGTGAACTGTGATAACTCTGACCTCAGATGAAGCACACTAGAACCCTTGGCCCTTGGCTTACCCTTTTCTCGGTCTTTTATTCTTTTTCTCTCTATCATTGTGGCCTATGGACATACCCAACTCCCCACAAAGCTCCTAAGATGTAAGTGTCCTAGTCTTTGGGGCCACTTTCCTTTACAAGAGGAACTTAGCTGATATGATTAAGGCCTTTCATACAGATACAGAAGAGCCAAGACACAATTAGTACTTTAAAAGGACATTTTGGTCTTGTACAAAGGACAGGAGTGATTGGTGTGTGGAATTACTGGAAATGAAGCAGGAGACTACTGAGACTATACACAACAGCGATTTAAGTAAATGGAACTTCTGAGGCATCTTCTACAATTAAAAAAGAGAATAGACAGGAAAGGATAATTATGGAGAGATGGGAATTCAAATAGTGATATGAAAGAAGAAAGAAGGAAAGACAGGAAGGAAAGAAGAAAGGAAGGAATGAAAGAAGCAAGAGATAAGTTGGGTTAATAGCTTTTAAGTTCAGTACTGAGCCAGGCAGTGGTGGCACATGCCTTTAATGTGGGAGGCAGAGGCAGGTGGATTTCTGAGTTCAAGGCCAGCCTGGTCTACAGAGTGAGTTCCAGGACAGCCAGGGCTATTACAGAGAAACCCTGTCTCAGAAACCCCCCCCCCCAAAAAAAAAACTAAGAAGTTCAGTACCAGAAGAACAATGAGGTAATGAGTTTATTTTCTATACCTATAAAATCCATACCATATATTATATGGTAAGTGTCATCTGGGAACCAACCAGCAAGATTGCTAGTGGTGATAAAAATTTCATTTAAAGGTTGAATGGGAGACATGACAACTCCCATCCACCATTTCTACTTAATTTTGTTCTAGAGGAGCTAACCAATAAAATTACACAAAAGGAAAAACTTATAACTTCACAAGATTCAACAATCCTTTTTTTAAAAAACTTATTTTTACTCTTAATTATCTTGTAGATTGATTTAAATGAAACCAATATCTTTAGGCTTATTATTTAGGAATAAGATTTTATGAAAGAATTAATTAAAGTATTCTTTCACGGATCTCAGATGACATGCAACTGCTAATTTTCGGTTAACAAGTCCTATATATTAAAATTATCTTTCTGTTATGGTAAGTATATGTTTACATTTATTTAGGAAGTGATCTTAAAATATAGTACCTGTGCATTTATTAAATGTTATGAACAGAAAGATTAAACTAGAATTGAACAGAACCTTTCTGAAGCAAAGATCTTTTTCTTTCCATTCCCCTTTCCCTTGAACACTTGGGAGTACAGCTCTGTGTGTGTGTGTGTGTGTGTGTGTGTGCACATGTGTGCGTGTGTGTGTGTGTATATGGGGCAATAACTTACTGAATATTATGATTGTTTTAGAATATGTTTTGGTTGATTTCTTTACCCCTGCCCGGTGAGCATGGTTGTTTTATTTGTTTTTCCAATGTAAAATTTTACACAATTTTATCTTTGAATCTCCAGTAGTTGTCTACGTATTTCATATTAAGGTAGGGAAGAGTCAGTGTCTGGGTACAGTTTGGATTTTGTGACGGTGCAGATACTACTTGACCTCTCTGAACATGAGAGTCTCCATTGCAGTCTGGAGACATTAATATTCCTTACTTCACTGGGCTTCTAGAGGCATTCAGTGAGATAATGTGTACAGCAGATTCCCAGCAATAGGATCCAGTGCATATCATTATGATTATTCATAGTATTGGTTACGATTCCCAGGTAATTCTTAGAAGTGAATCTAGTAAAAATCATGGTCTTTGGAAAAAGCACTCATGTTTTGCCATTTGACTTATGTTCTCATTAATTATAGTTTGTTATAGTTTTGAATATCTGGATTTAATCTAACATTTCAGACACATTAAAACATGGAATTGTGAATGTTACTATTTTGATCTATAAAATGATGATTGCATAGATTCCGCCCTAATATTTTTATGAAGTTGAATATTCTCTGTGCTTGTTGTAACGCAGAAAAGCAGGCTGAGCAAGCCTTGGAGAGCAAGCCTAGGAGCAGCACTCCTCTGTGGCTCCTGTCTCTGCTCCTGCGCGGGTTTCTGCCCTGACTTTCCCAAAGATTGACTGTGGTCGGATGTCTGAGTCAGACAAACCACTTCCTCCCAGGTTCATTTTGGTCATGGTGTTCATCGCAGCATCAGAAAGCAAGCTGGATCATTCTTCTATAATTATTTTTAATTTCTCTCTGTTTTTTTTTTTTTTTTTTTTTTTTGTGTGTGTGTGTGTGGGGGATACAAACTACATGCCTGCATGGCAAACACTTTACCAACTGAGCTATTTTCCCAGACCATTTTTTAAAAAAATAATTATTTATAGTTCTATTTCTTCTGAATGTTGCTTCTTAATTTGTTTGCTTGTTTTTTTGTTTTTGTTTTTGTTGTTGTTTTTTCAAGACAGGGTTTCTCTGTGTAGCCCTGG
>JADRCD010188109.1:0-14638 GCA_019843815.1 Montemys delectorum
TAGTCCTTAAAACTTGATGCTCCCCAGGTTTATTACTTATCTAAGAAAACTTGCCTGCAAGCACCGAAATAACGAAGAAACATTACTTAAAATTAACTGCATAACTTTTCTAGTGGTTACTCTTTTGCTGAAAGACACAAGTGCAAAAGAGACGTAAGAAGAATTTGCCCTCTCCAAAACTTTTAGGGCCAGATATTCTCTCAGTGTTCACCATGAGAATAGAAAATAAACACATACACATTCCCAGTGTCTGAGGCTACAACATTGAACTGAGATTCCTTTGCAGTGCGTCTGCATTCATAGTGTTGAACAATTCCTCAGAGAGAGTAGGGCAAAAAATACCACTGAAGTTATGAAAAGACCTAGAATCTCAGAAAAAAATTAAAAAAGAAAGGAACAGGGCAGAAATATGATTTTAACTAATGTAGCAGTAAAATAAGAAAAATGATATTGAAGTAAGATTGGAGAGAATATTTTGTTTCTAACAATTCAGTTCTTCCTCATAATTAGAATTCCGAAGTACCAATGCAATTTCTAAATTTCATGAGTAAAAGAATCCATCTTTCAAGTACACAATCAGAAAAATAGACATAGAAAAGCAATTCCTTGTTAGTATTGGGCTTTTATATGAACTACCAAACACCAAGAAACAAGAAGGCGGAGCCTGGAATGCTTTGAGAGGAAGTGTGGGTGTGACTAGAGGGATTTCTGAATCCTTCAAATGAGAAGGCACCGGGAATGGGCTCTGAAACTCCCTCCTGAAACATCTTCAACCATGCCTTAGTGGCTAAAGCATTTGCAGAGCCAGCGAGTGTGAGGTCTGGCATTGGATGGCCTGCAATTCCAGCACCCCGGTGTGGAGATAGGGCGTCTGCAGAACAAGATGGCTGGCAAGATGAGTTGGATTGGTGAGCTTCTGGTCCAACTGAGAGATCTTTCCTTGATAAGTAAAGTAGAGAGCAATTGAGGAAACCCCCAATATGAACCTTGGACTGCCTCATGAATATGTCCATGTGTGCACCCTCATACACATGTGCCACCACATTCATTCACACACACACACACACACACACACACACACACACACACACACACACACACAGATTCTCTAACCAGAAACTCACATATTCTGTAAAAAGCTATCATGTAAGAAGTGAGTTGGCAGACAAGGGTGTAAGGATGACGAAAACATTTACAACAAAAACTGATAGTAATTTGTTTAGTTTTCTCCCCCTCCCCTCTCTCTTTACTTCAACTCCCAAACCCATAATATTTTCTAGAAGTCTGGTGTTGAACAGTTAGCAAAGGTATAAGTAGTTAGGTGTAAATCTCTAAGCCAGCTTTTATTAACCTGAGTGGACCTCTTATTGTTGTTGTTGTTGTTATTGTTATTGTTATTAATTTATCATCATACAAAAATCCATCCTAATCCAAAATATTTTGGAGATATTGTCTCCTTATTCTACAAAGGAGCTATGATAATAAGCAGAGGGATCAGCAGGACTAAGTTTTATAATTGTTGCTTTATTTGTTTTATACCATGTGGCCATCTTAACTAAGATGGTGGTGAAGTTATACAGCATGGACCCCTTAATGTTAATAAAGGTGGCTGCTGGTGACGTGGTTGCTTCCATCCTGATAATGTCATTAGCCAAGGTAGAGGAGATCCACATGGTTGCTATTCTAAAACCTCTACTTTCCTAAAAGAGGGTTGAATCCAAGTTATACACAATAAGTAGATCTATTTTTTCTAAATAAAAGATTCAACCTTTTGTTACAAGTTTTAAGCTAACTTTTGCTACAGATATATTTTTTTAATTATGCCCAAAGAACTTACAAATCTGTTTACATACAATAGACTTAAAATAGTTCTTGAGAGCAGAATATAGAGAAATCATAGAGAAAATATTTTCAAGAGTGGAAAGTCAACCCTAAAGATAAGAGACTTTAGTGTCATTTGCTTGGGCACTGGCAGAAGCTGTTACAATCTGTGAGAATTTGGAACTCGAGTGTGCCGTCTTTGGCCATTAAGCTGTACGGAGGTCAACCTGTTTGCAGTAAGACAGCAAGGCTATATAATAAGATAAAGTCAGAGGAGAAAAAGACATGTCAGGAAACAAACTTCTCCATAGGGAGGGTTCCGATAAGCTCCTCGGGTGCTGAGAGAAAGAGAACAATGGAGCCTGGAGAAACAAGGAGGAACAAACAAAAACTTCCCTGGAGGGAGGCAGCAATATAGTGGCCACGAGGGTGTAGAGAAGCAGCGGGACTTCCAAGAAGATGAGAGACAGGAAGGACAAGGGTGGCAAACACCAACCCTACCAGGTGTCCGATTCCAATATTGTAGAGACGACTAGGGCATAAAGAAGCAGTGGGACTTCCAGGAGGGGGCTAAGAGAGAGGAAGGGCTAGGTCACAGAGACCCAGAAGGGCTTAAGGAAATGGTGGAACTTAGCACACAGCTGCTTGGGGGAAGTAAGGAAGTTTTAGGTGGGATACTGGGAGAACTGGGAGAAGCCACAGGTACTCTGATGCTCGGAGAACTGGGCGGGGCCACAGGTAATGAGGGATGCTGGGTGAGCTACCAGGATCTGCTTTCATGTCAATAGGCATGCCAGTTAGCCATTTGTCCCAGGTTTCTGAGAACTAATAGTATTCACAATATTTAATATTCTTGCCTTAAGATTTTTTTTCAACAATTTTCTGAAGTTTTATTTACTCAGGAATTCACAGTGCATTTATAAATTTGCTTTGAGAACATTATAACCCAAAAACTATGGGTACCAACATACTAATTTTAGTATGATAAAGGCTAAAATGATTTTAAGAGAAAATTTCAACACACTTGCTTGAAGCCACATTCCCTTCTTTGTTATTTAAACTGATCCCAGAAAAGGAAAAGAGTTAAAACATCCAATTACTTTCACAAGGTTAAAGTGTAACCAGTGTCAAAGCCTAATGCTTAAAGTGGATTCCATAAGTCCTAAACTTACAAAGCAAATGTTCTATGTAGTGTAAAGATAAACTGATTACTGACAAATTAGTTCTGGAAATTATTAAAGGAAAATGTATCTTGTCTGGATTGGGCTTCTCCAACGAAACAGAAGCAGAAAACAGTTATTATAGGGGATTGGCTCAACAGGCTATGGAGTACCAAGACGGCCAGTTTGCAAGCTGGAGACCCAGGAGGGTTTGTGGTATACTTCTAGACTAAGTCCAAAGATTTGGCAATCAGAGAAACAGTGGTCTGAGATCCAATCAAGAGCTGAGGCAGGCTCCAGACCGATAAGTGTTGATGCTTCAGTCTGAATCCAAAGACAAGAAAGTACCAATGTGCAATCCCCTAACAGTGAGCCAAGAAACACCAGCTCAGCAAACTCACACCAGTGGAAGAGAATGCCACACGCTAGGTGACAAATAACAGAAAATTATTTTCTCATAGTTTTGAGGACTATTGGTTCAAGGTTTAGGTGCTACTATGGTTGAATTTTGCTGAAGGCTCTTTCTTCCTTTTGTTGTGTCTTTATATTATAGGGATAGAAAGAAAGAGTAACCTCTCTGGGAAGTTTTTGCTTTGAAGAACACTAATTTAATTGTGAAAGCCCCACCTAAAGACCTCATCTGGAACTGTTTTCTAGAGTTCCCACCACCAAACTCCATCACATTGAGGTTGGGGCTTCAACACAGGAATATTAAAGGCACAGAATTCAGAACACAGCACACTTTAACCGGCAGGAGTACTTAGACCATAAACATAAAAGTGGTTCAGGGCTTTAAAAATATTTGAAGTACCTTTTTTTTTTTTTTCATCTGTCTATTTTGTGCTAAGCTGCTGTGGTCTCACATGCCACAGTGTGCATGTGGAAGCCAGAATATAAATTGTGGGGGTTAACCAACTAAAGGACAAGCACGGGCTGGGTGTAGGCCATCCTGTGTATGTAGCAGCTTAGTCTTCCTGCAGGTACCCCAACAACTGGAGTGGGAGCTGTCCCTGAACCTGTTGCCTGACTGTGGATCCTGTTCCCCAAACTGGGCTGCCTTGTTTGGCCTCAGTGGAAGTGGATGTGCCTAGTGCTGAAGTTATTTGATGTGCCAGGGTGGGGTGATGCCCAGGGGAGCCTCCCTCTTCTCCTCTGAGAAGGGAAGGGGCTAGGGGGGGCTATTTGAGGGGAGCTAGGAGGAGAGAAGAGGCTATGATTGGGATGTGAAGTGAATTAATAAATTAATTAATAAAGAAAATTGTGTGGGTTAATTTTCTGCTTTCACTATGTGGTTCGGCAGGATTGAAATCACGTCGTTGAGTTTGGTGGCAAAAACATGTACCCACTAAGCCATCTTGCTGGCCATGAATAACTTTTTAAATTAAATTCATCAAATTAAGAGGTTAAATTAGATCATCTCAATTAATGAAAATGATCTGCCCAATCTTCAATATCTATTTCTTGTATGAAATGCTAAAGGCCTTAGAACCAAAAGCGCTTACATTGGGAGTACAATACTACAGACAGAAATTGAAAAGATATGCACTATCATTGCTATTAATCAACATTTTTTAATGTCCCAACCAGAGCTGTGAGAACAACAAGAGATGTAAGAAAGACAAAATTATCGCTGCAGATCAAGTGATTACATAACAGGAAAGTACTCCAGATGGAATGAAAAGCCATTAGACGTAATGACTTTAGCTAAGTGACAGTATCAGGATCAATGGTAACAAAAGTCGGTGACTTTAGTACACCAGGGGTAACTGGAAAATGTGAGAACAGTCATTCAGCTTACAGTGGCAGGAAGGTAAGCCACCCAGGAGTACGCATAGCAGAAAATATGCAACAGCTTCAAGGGAACACTTCAGAACTTCTGAAGTTATGAAAGGCAACGGCGTCTTTGAGAAGGAAAGCGCAAAGCAGAGGCTTTGAGTTGTATGGAGAAACAGCTCTTCAGGGTAACGCTGTCTAGAGCAAGCGCTCCTACCTGGGCCTTAAGATCTGCTCTCACCTGGGCATTCTGAGACTTCACACAGGAGGATCCAATTCTACTGCTCCTTCATCTCGCTCAGGCTGAGTGGGCTCTTGTCATTTTAAGATTGTCTCTGCAACATTTAGAAACTTTCCTTTTTGATAATTTCTAGTCGCATTCTTGACTATTTTGAAGAATGACACTGTGTCCCGGAGTCATCCCAGACTGATATTTTTGTTTCACTATTAATAATAGCAATAAATATGTAAACTGCCCAGGAATAAATGGTACAGAAAACAGAAAATGCCAAGGTCAGGGAGGAACACTACAGGTCCTTCGTGTCTTTGCTATTTTCCTGAGAATCTAAATTCATCCCCCAAAGAAGTTTCTTTAAACAGGTGTAGAAAAACTTTAATGATGATATATAATACTTTATCAAAAGACATTAAGGAAGGCTAAAATATTCATATTTACAAACCAAGGGAACTAGTAATATGACAGTGCCAGTTTTTCCCCAGCTGTCTACAGATTCAGGGCAATTCCAATAAAAGTTTCAACAGGAGTTTTTAAAAGAAATTTGAAAACCCATTAGTTTTAAACCAGTAAAAACTGGCAGTCATAAGAATAGCTGAAACACTCCAGAAAAAAAGATAAGAAAAGATACTTGTGCTTCAAATATTAATTATTATCAATTATTTTTATACATGTGCCTAATCTCTGTGGCAACTGCCTGTGGCTCCAGAATAGAAAAGCAGGCAAAGGAGAGGAAACAAACCCGCTGCGCAATGTAGAGGCTTGGCATTGACCTATGACAACCGTAGTTAGGGTTGTCTGTGCTACCCTGTCCCAAAGTTTATTTTCCACGGATCCTTAGAACATAACCTCATTTGGAAATATGGCCTTTGCGGATGTAATTAATTTGAGATCTAGATATTAACTCATCCTAGATTTAGGGTGAAACCTAAATCTTGTGACTTGTGCCCTTATGAGCAGAGGCAAGGACACCGAGAGGAAAGTGGCACGGAGACAGTGTATAAGTAGAGGTGTGTCTCTAAGACAAAGCTTGTGAGGGTTAAGGGCTAACTGCTGTGCTCCTCCCCAGACTCATAAGTGAAAAGCTTAGCTCTCTAAATGATGGGATCAGGAAACAGAGATTTTGGGATGTGACTACATCATAAGTGCAGATCACACACGAGAGTGGTTAGTGACCTGATTAAAATGGACCCAGAATTCTGCCTGGCACATTCCATCAAAAGAGGACAGAGCCACTGGATGCCATCCACTAGATGGGAAAACAGCTAGCTTTATTAAAGGCACTGAATCTGGCATTTCTTTAAACTCAGACTTACTTCCCAGAGAAGCTGTTCTTTGTGGCATTTCTGTTTTGCAGTTCAGGATAGACAGTGAAGGACTCTACTTACACGCATTGCCTCATGAACACACATATTTGAAAACCTAGGGTTTGCATATGAGAGAGAGTGAGTGGCTTTTGTGTTCTGAGCCCATGTCGCTTCACTCATTACAGTATTTCCTAGTTCTATCTAGTTCTAGTTCCACTTCTAGTTCCACATAATTTAATTGCTCTTTATACTTGAACAAAATTCTACTGAGTGTATATGTATCCCAGACTCATTACCCATTCATCTGTTAACAGGCATCTATGCTGATCCCATTTCCTAGCTATTATAAATAGAACTGTAATAAACATGTATCTGCATGTATCTCTTGGTAGCATGTAGAGTCCTTCAGTTATATACTCAGGGTGATGCCTCTGGGTCATATGGTGGGTTCCATTTTTAATTTTTTGGGACCCCCTGCTCTGATTACTTTAGTGACTACACAAGGGCACATCCCTACCAACCTTGAATAGAGATTTTCCCATCCCACATCTTCACCAGAAATTCTTGTCATTAATTTTCCTGATCTCATTTTGCCTGGGATGAGATAGAATCTGAAAGTAGTTCTCATTTGCATTTCTCCCATGGCTAAGGATGCTGAACACCTTTTAAAATATTTATTGGCTATTTGTGTTTCTTCTTTTTGAGAACGTTGTTCAGCTTATTGGCCCCTTTATTGGTTGGCAGTGTTGTGTTTGTTGTCTAATATTTTTTTTAGCTCTCTCTCCTCACCTCCTCTCTCTTCTCTCACTCCTCTTGCTCATACGGTCGTGTGTGCAGGAGCATGGACCCACGTCTGCATGTGTGGAAGAGAGATATCAACATCAAGTGTACCCTCTCTCACCCTGTACTGAACAAGCTCTCTGTTTTAACTGGAATGGCTGGCCAGCAAGCCCCCAGGATCCATCTCACCTGGACTGTGGTTGCAGGGGCATATTACTGTATCTGGCTTATTACACAGGTACAGAGCCTCATACTCACAGAGCCATTGTTCCAGCCCTGCAGTTCTTCACATGTCCTGGAGGCTAACATCCCATCTGAACCATACCTAGCACCATTATTTTTTGCCACTCTGTGGGCTGTCTCTTCACTCTAAGGGTTTGGCTTTATAGCAGTTTTGTAGTTCTATGGAATCCTATTTGTCAGTTATTGGGGATATTTCCTGTGTAGTGATGTGTGCATATACACAAATGCTGAAGTCACTGATGCTGGGGTGATCTCAACTTTGATGCCAGCTTGGATTTTGACCTGCCTTGTTTTCTGCTGATATATGAATCTGTTGCTGCTGCCACTACTGCCCTCAATTCCATGATGATGTCAGGTGGAAAGTCTTCAGCTTTCCAATGTGGACTGAACACCAGTGACTCTTTAGGAAGCTTCCAAGCCACAGTGTCAGATTGAGACTCCTGAGGCAGCCAGATCCATGGGCTGAGAAGGTTTGGGGTTCTTAGCCTCTCCAGAATGTAGATAGAGAGCCATTTCTGAATGCTGTGTATAGATAGATAGCCCCCATTGTGTAAGGCAATCTAGTGGATCCCCCTTTATAATATGTGATCATTCTATTGATTCTGATTCACTAAAGAACCCTTCCTAAAGCAGTTTTATATTTTAAGGTTTTTTTCCCGACAAAGTATTTTATTAAGTAGTTTTGTGTTTAGGATGGTGCATGAGCTCAGTAAACTGCTATGGCTGGAATACAGTGTAATTCCTACCATCCCTTTAAGGAGATATCTCTACTTAAATGACGTTAGTCCACCTATATTTTGTGTTACTATAACAGAATACTGGGAGCCAAGAAGGATGGTTTACAAAGGGCAAAGATTAATTTCTTGTGGAAACTATGGAAGTTATAAAGTTCAAAGTCTGAGAGACTGAATCTACTGAGAGACTCCTGCTGTGTCATCAAAAGGTAGGGTTGTGTGTGTATGTGTGTGTGTGTGTGTGTGTGTGTGTGTGTGTGTGTGTTGCTGAATTCATGACTTTATCAGAAATTCATTACTGTGACAGCTGGTCTAATCCCATACTAACAGCATTGATTCATGCTTGAAAACAGAGCCCTCATGATATAATGACCTGACCACCTCTTAACTGAGTTCCATCTCTTACCTTTGTTACATTGGAGATTACATTTTCAATACATAAATTTTGGAGTATATTCAAACCCTGGCCTATGCTAAGAGTACACATCAGACAAACAGAATCAGATCCTTTAGTTCTGAGTCCCAGAGTTATATATACCAACTAGAAGTCGTCTTTATTTCTTCTTCCCAAACAGCCTTTTACCATGCACAAACTGTCTTGTCTGCCCTCCTTGTTCTCATCTCAAATCTTTGGTAAAATACTGCTTAAACTGGGGTTGCTCCCTCCTTAGTTCTGTGGGTAAACTGGGTGTATACAGCTGTGCCAGTGTTAGCCTTATGTCTGGTGTGAGGGCAGACTGGCCACTTGACAGTACCATGATACCTTCCTCTTCGTCTTTCTCTTTCATTTTTCTTAAGCGAGGGTTTCTCTGTGTAGTCCTGGAGGTCCTGGGACTAGCTCTGTCCATCGGACTGGCCTTGAACTCAGAGATTCATCTGCGTCTGCCTCCTGAATGCTGGGATGTGCACCCCCATCATCCAGCTGGTTATTGGTGTTCTTTGTTTCTTTGAATTACTGTCTGATGTCATCTTTTCTATCTGATGATGTCTGTGTTTGGTTTTTAGTTTTGAAAGATGATTTATTTTTACTAGACATAGTTATTTTTACATGTATGACCATTGATAATGTCCACTACATCAGCCCATCCACAGGTCTCTCTGAGTTGGTACTCCAACTTCCCTAACTTGAACTCTGTCTCTTTTGGCACTTTGTGTATATTTTTCAGGATCCACTCTGGGCTGAGTTGCATTCCTAGTACTGCAGCTCCTGAATAGATTACTTTTGAAAACTCATCAGCTTTTATCTTTACTTACTCAGAGATGATTCACAAATCAATATTTCCTGCTTAGCCTATTGGGTCTCTCCACGAGGCTATGGAGAGCAGCACTATGATCAACATGCCAAAACAGAAGAATAATCTTTTCCCAAGCGATACTTTTTTTTAAGTATTCACTTCATAACCATCAAATTCATACAATTCAAAAATGCAGGAAACATCGTAACCATCCTTTATGCAACGCTCACAGCCAAGCAATCAGGACCCTTTCAGCATAAATCCTACATATTTCTCAGTCTGTCCCTTTCTTTCTGTATTTTCTATCATGACACTTGCAGAGATCTGTCTTTATGATAGAAATATAACTACGGCTTCTGTTAATAAAGCCTAATAACGTCCTAATGCCCACCAGTCAATGCGTGAGTTCCCTGTGGTAGAGTGAATAGTGACTCACCCTCCCCAGAAGTTTTGCCTAAGACATATGAATATAGCACTATTTGGAAAAAAGAATGCCCCTTTGAATGTAATTTAGTTATTGAAGATCTTTGAATGAGAGCATCCTGGATTATGTGTTTTAAATTCAATGAAATATGTAAAGAAAAGAAAAATAGAGTTGAGGCGAGGGGAGGGGAGGGGAGAGAACGAATGGGAAGAGAAAGAGATGAGAGAAATATGCAGAGAAGGTGTTTTGAAGACAGAGGCAGAGGTAAGAGTGTGTGTTCACAAACCAAGGACTTCCCAGGTTTGGCAGCAATCACTTGAAAGTAAGAGACAGAGGGAATGGATTCTTCCTCAGTGTCCTGAAAAATTAAACTTGTGCACACCTCTAGCTAAATCTCCAGTTCCTAAAAGATAAGAGAATAAGTTTGTTGTTTTAAGCTATTTTATTATATTTGGTTAATAACAGCAGTCTTTGTTTGTTTATTTTTTATTTTTTATTTTTTTGAGACAGGGTTTCTCTGTGTAGCCCTGGCTGTCCTGAAACTCACACTGTAGACCAGGCTGGCCTGGAACTCAGAAATCTGCCTGCCTCTGCCTCCCAAGTGCTGGGATTAAAGGCGTGTGCCACCAGTGCCCGGCAAATAACAGCAGTCTTAGTAACAAATGCATTCCTGTAACTGTCAATTTGACACTCTTGAGCAATGGTTCTCATCCTGTGGCTCATGACCCCTTTGGGGATTGCATATCAGATAGCCTGCATACCAGATATTGACATTATGATTCATAAGAGCAGCAAAATTACAGTTATTAATTAACAATGAAATAATTTTATGGTTGGGGGTCACCACCACATGAGGAACTGTATTAAAGGGTTGCAGCATTAGGAAGAGTGAGAACCACTGATCTAGAATCACTATGGAGATGGCCCTCTGAACATACCTCTGAGGGATTATCTTAATTGGGTTAACTGAGGTGGGAGGATCCAACCTAAAAATGATGAGCTGTAGAAGAAAGGGAGCAAGCAACGTTCATTGTTCTCTGCTCTCTGTCTGTGGTGTGCCCATTTGCTTCAAGCTCTTGCCATCTTGGCTTCCCCACAATGATGGACTGTACCCCTGGACTGTGGGCCAGAGCAAATGCTTTCACCCCTGAGAGCTGTTTTTGTCACGCTATTTTATCAGGACAACAGGTAAAGAAACCAGGATGCCTGACATGGTGAATACAGCCTTTAAGTCTATCAGCTCTCTGGTTTCACATTTAAATTGAACTACACGGCTATACTCTTCCTTTGTATGGAATTTTCTAGATAGCTTCTGTGATTTTATTCTCTTCTCTGCTTCTTCTGAAGCTCATCTGCCCTGCTTAGACTTAGGAATATTGCATTGCCTTCTACTCCATCAGAGCTTAGCTCAGACACTTTCTCCAGGAATCTTGCTGTGACCCTTCAGGAGGGCCAAGCACCCTTTGTTCTCCAGGTAGGCCTCTCAGCTACCCACAGAAAACTAAGAAGGAACTCTAAGAGGCCATTGTATCTTTCTCCTCTTCACACTCATGTCTCCAGTCAATTCTTGATTGCAAGCTAATTATGAGAGGTCCCGAGGCAAAGGTTGTACTACTTTTTAACTTTTTTGAAATCTTTCGGTCATTTGAAAGGAAAGTACCGATATCAAAGAAGAAGAAAATCATTAGTCTGCTGTGACACGGATGTACGTGGATCTCTTCAAATGTTGAACCTTGGAATTAACACCAAGGTCAAGTTATTAGGATGTGGGGCCTTTGGGAAGTGGTTAGTCATGAGGACAGAATGATTATGAGAGGTTCTGGTGCCTCTGTGAGGGTGTCAGAGGTCTGCTTCCCCTCTTCCATCCATCCTACCACTTGACAACACATAGAGGGGACCATCTTGACCATCTCTAATGGCTATCTTCACTGAATACAAACTGTCTGGACTTCCTGGCTTCCAGCACTGTGAGCAATAAGTTTCTGTTATCAACTATTGTACACTATTTTATTAAGCAACATAAAAGGATGTCTTTTGTGTAAATGTAAAAGTGTCCAATTGTTTCTAGGTATTATTTATAGATCTTGTGCTGGGTTGGATTGCAGTTCTTAGAAAGGTTTTTCGAGATCTTAATGTCCACTATTTAGAATGATACCACATCAGGAAATAATGAAGTCATCATGGTGGGCTCAAAGTTCCTGGTGCCTTTAGAAGAAAAGCCAAACACATCAAGAGCATCCCACCTGAAGACAGAAGTAAAGTTTCAGGATGCGGTCATGAACCAAGTGACACAGGGGGCTCCCTGTGTCTAGGAGAGATGGAAAAAGGCCTGATATTAAAACCTTTGGAGGGAGCCTGGGCCTTTAATGCTGAGCTCTAGTCTCCAGAATTGTGGCTATGAGAAAATAAAATTGTTGTTTTAAGCTACCAAATTTGTTATGGCAGCTCAAAGAAATATTTAGATATATTCATGTCTATGATTACAGGACAAAAAATAGATAACATGTCAGAGATCTTGGGGCTGATGAGAGTCAAGGTCCATGGTGTTTAGCTCTGGGGAAGGAGAGAGAACAAGAAGAGGTTTATAGAAGGCCTTCAGGCACATATTATGAAACTACAAGAAGATTCTTCCTGCTCACATTCCCACCAGCAATGTATAAGCTGACTCATTTCAATGCCACAACACTGTCACTATTTCTCATTAGACAAAATGTTTCTCTTATGAAAAAATAAGATTTGGTAGTAGGGATGAGGACACTTGTTATGTTTTCCAAAGTGTATAAAATAATTTATAATGCAAAGAAGAAAATTATAGATCTCTCCTGGGGTTCAAAGACTGGGGCCGATGCCCACTCAGATGAAATGACTACTAGAAAGATGTTGGGGAATCAGCTGCTACGTAGCTGGAGGCTGGGCAGTGAGTGAAGAGGGTTAATGATCTGGATTACTTTCTAATACCAGCACTGCCTTCAAGAAACACATAGCTGAAGTATATGAAGGTAGTTCTCTCTCAAAAGAATTATCAGAAATTAATTTTTATTCATTTCCTCAGGAGAGAGGCTACTCATTGTCAAGAGGTTCTTGTTAATAATAATAACTTCAAATTGTATAGTTCTTAAAAGTTTAAAATATAATTAGAAACCAGTTAAAACATATGAATTGAAATTTTCTTGCCCAGGACTTTTCGTGAGTCCAACTTCTGTCTTTGTGAGTGGCATAGACTAAGCGCTTCTACGCTCTCCCCAAGTCTTCCCCGAGTCATCCTGCAAGCCCTGTGTGTATCTTCTCTTGACAGTGGTCTCTTAGTATCCTAGGCAGACTCCTTAGCAAGACTTGTGGTGTCCCAAGTGGGTAGTTATGAGTAAAGGATTGCAGAGTCTTGGTTAGTGTACCCCAGCCCTTTAAACAGCGCCAGACACCCAGGCTGATGCTGAAATGGTATGATGCAGTTGCCAGGTGTCAGTTCATTACACAGATAACGATGAGGTCACCATGGGGACACTGGGGAAATGTCTACTGTGCTTTACATGATTTTTTTTCTTTTAGAGTGCATCTTCCTGTCACCAATTTTGAAAAAAAAATCTTCAAGATCTTGGATAAAAATCTAAGATTTTGTTCCTAATGAACAACAGTGGCATTGGTGTGGCATTGAAATGAATCACCTTATACATTGCTGGTGGGGATGTGAGCAGGAAGAATCTTCTTGCAATTTCATATCATGTGTCAAATGTCTCAAAAAATGCCTTCAATATCAGGCCTAGCAATTTTACTTCCAGGACTTTTTCCTAGGCAAGAATAATAAAATATTAGGAAAAAAAATCAATGGATATTTAAAATAGCATTACTTATAGCTTGAAAATATTTTAAAATCTACATGTCCAAATTATGATTATAGCTATATGTTATCAAACATGTTTATTAGAAATGTTTTAGACATATAAACCCTTGATAATAAAATGTTGAACTAAAAAGAATATAAATTATATTTACAATGTAGTTTCTGTGGTGTACCTAGTAATGGAGGATGGCTGACAACACGTGGCAGACATTAGAAGGGTAATTTTAAGTTTTATTTTCTAAAATACTATGTATTTTACAAATTGTAAATGGGCCTACATTTCAATATTAAAAGTGGAAAATGTATTCATGACCTCAAATTTAAGTTTTATGCAACATACTTTTTGACATTAAATGTTTTTGACAATAAATGTATTTATCAAATAGTGCTAAAGGGCTTAAGACAAAAGGCAAGTAAGTCATCTCCTTGTCTTCTATCTATCCTCCTCCTCCATCCTAAGAAAAGGCAACAGCTAAGAACTTTAGCTTCTTCTGCTCATATTAGCCTCAGTATACAGATACCTCCTTCATCACATTTAAGCAGATGCAGCAATGAAGAATTTCAACATGTGTAAGTGTTCCCATTATTTACTTTCCTTTCCCTCTCTCTCTCTCTCTCTCTCTCTCTCTCTCTGTGTGTGTGTGTGTGTGTGTGTGTGTGTGTGTGTGTATCTCTCTCTCTCTGTATATATCCACACACACATATATATGTATTATATATACATATATACATATACATGTGTGTGCATATATATATATATATCACAGCTTTTAATGAAATGTCTATTAAGTATTATTACGGGTACTGTGAAAATTTATCTTGTTACACTAGACATAGTGATATATTTCAGTATATACTAAACATATTTCATTTCTTGAATGACTTCTGGTTTTCTTGGGAATTATTTGTTTTGTTTGTTTAACATACTTTTATCTTGTGGCTATTTTCTCAAACACTCAAACTGCTTAATAAACAACCTTTCAACCCAACTTTCCATGTAACAAAAGCCTTTTTTTTCATCTCTTTGCACTGAGATAGCCACTACTTCTTTCCAGCTCCCTGTGACTGGTTTGACTCTAGTTCTATGT
>JADRCD010188110.1:0-31858 GCA_019843815.1 Montemys delectorum
GTGTGTGTGTGTGTGTGTGTGTGTGTGCACATGTACACTTGCACACAAGCAATCAACAACAAGATCTTGAGAAGTTAGGCAACTTATGAAAGCTGTTTAGGAAGTCACAGAGAGCTAGGGCTTAAATGAAGGTCACGTGACACAGCTATTTGTACATTTGTGATCAAGTAAAATAAGTCACCCATGAAGCTTAAAGGGACAACATTAAGAGCAAGGACACTAGGCAACTGTTGTCTTGTTTCGGATAAAATGCAAAGGAGCTCTAAGCCAATTATCCCTCATAAGAAGAAAGTATACTCAAGATGAAGCAAGAATTATATCTGTCAATATGGTTCAAACTGCTTATTATAAAAAGATTGATTGGCCTCATAAATCATAAACTACCAATCCTCCAGTAAGATTGTTGTATTTGTCTTTAAATCTATCTTATCTGTGTTTCAAAAACATCTTTATTCTTATTTGGCTTGCCTGTCAGAGGTCTGCCTGATACACATAGTATATATTCTTTCATGCCTGAGTTTAAAACATTTGCAAACTGTCTAAACATTTATGTAGTAGCACTGACCCTGGTATGGTAGGTACCCCACGTCATACCAGGGTCACATTGAAGTTTCTAGTCCTCCAAGTTCTAGGGATTTTCTTTCTGTGTGTTGTCAGCTTGGGACGTGGATGGTCTTGTTGCAGTGGCTGATTTGCTCTGTTTGCATCATTGCTTTACTTGGTGCCTTGATATAATAGATGCACACCACTTCTCCATTTGTCTGGGAGCACTGTTTGATATTCTAACATAATTGTCATAAGGCATCCTGACTCAGGAACAAAGTTTCATTTTCTTGCTTACTGTAAACAAAGATTATAGGTAAATAAAACTAGCTTTTCCATGAATCAGGTTTTTACATATTTTTTACTATTAGGCCAGTGAGAAACTTTGTGACAAACGAAAGAACAACAACAATAAACAACAATAACAAAAAACAAGGTGGATAATCCATGACTGGGATTAACACTTGAAGTGGTCCTCTGAGATCTACACATGCATAGATGAGTAGCATCTTCACACAAATGTACACACACACACACACACACACACACACACACAATTAAAAAGAAAATTTGAAACAATTCCAGTCTCCCCTTGTAATTTTCAAGACAATGTTACTGTAATAAAATAGTCTATACCATAACCACAAAAGACACTAAAAATGCCAAAATCTGGAACAAAAATATGTGGTACTATTAACTTAATGTTAGGCATTTTTTAAAAATTACCAATAACATGAAAGTAAAATAGTATACTCTTGACCCAATTAAATATGGGCAGTAGTCCATGATGTGTAGTATTATTCCAAGAAGGATTAAATGCTGAAATTAAATGAGTTTCTTATGAACCCACATTAACTAGAAAGGTTCCTACTTTTCAACTCATATTCATTTCACTGACTTGAAGTAACTAGAAAAAGTATCCTATTATAGTAACAAATAAAATGTATCAATTACTCTACAATATGACAGTATTTTGCAATTCTGTTTGAAAATATTTGTCATATATATGTCATATATACACATGTATTTATTCTATGTGTTTATGTGTGTATCTGTGTGTGCGCGTGTGTGTGTGCGTGTGAGTGTGCATGTGTGTATATGTGTGTGTGTGTGTGTCTGACTCAACTCTTTACTAAACTCAGTTTATATTTTTATGTTCTCTAAGATGCCTTTTCCAAATACCATATAGTTTTTTCTTCATGTCCATACATTAACAAAAATACTTGTAGACTGATTTTTTTTAAAATCAGGGTTTCTGCCTATAAGATATTAAGCTCCGTGAATCCTTTCATGAAATATACATTTCCATAAACATATTTGTTTACTTACTTATCTACTTTTTTGTGTGAGTGTGTGTGTGTGTGTGTGTGTGTGTGTGTGAGACAGAGAGAGAGAGAGAGAGAGAGAGAGAGAGAGAGAGAGAGAGAGAGAGCAGGCATCATAGTATCATAGTATGTTAGTCTGCTTGCAGAGGTCAGTTGACAACACAAGGAGTCTTGTTGCACCAGACTTGGTAGGAAGCATATTCCCCAGCTGAACCATCTCATAAACCTCCATAAGACTTTAATAATAACCAATCTTAGTCGACACACAACTAAAATATCCCCATCGTGACTTCAAAGGCATTTCACAATGCTCACTGTACTTCTGATAAAGGAATAAAAGGTGAGTTTAGGAATATGATGCTCAATTGTAATTTGTATAATGAACATTGAACATCAAAATTAACAGGTTGGAGAGGTGACTTTGTGGATGAAGGAATTGCTCCACAGTACCCAGACCCATGATTAGATCCCCAGTGCCCACAAAGAGAGCCTAGCAGGGAGACAGGCATCTATAATCTCAGCGTTGGGAGGGAGGCATGGAGAGGAGGCAGAGAAGTGACTAGAGCTTCAGTTTCTTAACACACAGAGTGATAGAGTAATGCACCAGACTTGCATGTCCACAGGCATACATGTATGCACACATGTGCATATATATTTACATCCATACACTAAAACACACACAAACACACACACACACACACACACACACACACACACACACACACACACACCATTCCTAAAGCAAACAGGCACATGAGTTCTTTAATGAAACTAAATGGGTAAATCATTACTGAATAATAATTGTGAAGGACAGGCTATACAAAGTAAGAGACAAGGACTTTTTATTGTATATTTTCTATATTTATATTTCAAGTGTTATTCCCCCTTCCCAGTTTCCTCTTTGGAGATCCTATCTCATCCCCTTCCCCCTACTTCTGTGAGGGTGTTCCCCCACTCACCCACCTACTTCTACCTCCCCACCCTGGCATTCCCCTACACTGGGACATAAAACCTTCACGGGATTAAGGACCTCTCCTCCCATTGATGGTGGACAAGGCCATCCTCTGCTACATGTGGCTGGAAAGATGGGTCCTTATTGTATACTCTTTGGTTGATGGTTTAATCCCTGGGAGCTCAGGGAGTTCTGGTTGGTTGATGTTATTGTTCTTCCTATGGGTTTGCAAACCCCTTCAGCTTCTTCAGTACTTTCTCTAACTCCTCCATTGGGGACCCTGTCCTTACTCCAATGGTTGGCTGTGAAGATGATGGAGTATACTCACCTATTAAAAACAATGACTTCATGAAACTCTCAGGCAAATGGATGGAACCAGAAAATATCATCTTGAGTGAGGTAACCCAATCACAAAAGAACACACATGGTATGCACTCACTGATAAGTGGATATTAGCCTAAAAGCTCAAAATACCCAAGATACAATTCACAGACCACATGAAGCTCAAGAGGAAGACCTAAGTGTGGATGCTTCAGTCCTTCTTAGATGGGGGAACAAAATACCCATGGAAGGAGATACAATCTGTGGAGCAGAGACTTAAAGAAAAGCCAGCCAAAGACTGTCTCGCCTGGGGATCCATCTCATATACAGTTGCCAAACCTAGACACTATTGTGGATGCCACACAGTGCTTGCTGACAGGAGCCTGCTATAGCTGTCTGCTGAGAGGCTCTGCAGAGCCTGGCAAACACAGAAGCCAGGACTTTTTAACTTCCTTATTTAAACAAAAGTATTTTAGATGAAGAGATGGTTCATATAATTCACAGAGGGAAATAGTTTTCTTTTCTCCAGAAAGAAAGTAGCCTGTATCTTAATGCACATATCCATTTCTGAGCATTGTCAACTGAACTCCTGAGAAGGAGGAATGTGTAATTTTTAATAGCTGAATAATCGGCAGCTTGAATTTATCAGAAGCTCCAAGTATGGGAAGCCTCAATAACTGTGATCTGAATTAACAACACATTATTACCACAGAATGTGTGTTTTGGAGTCCCTTCTTAGTGAACCATTCCTGACCATTTTTAGTGGCTACTTTATTATTACATTATAGCTTGAGTCCTAAAACTGAACTTTAAAAGAACATCTATTTTGAAAGCGAGATAATGTTTCGTGCTTATTGGTGTTACTGTTACTGAGTTCAACCATTGAATGTTTTCTCACATTTGTGTGCATTTCGTAGGCTATGAATCAATTCACAATCTTTTTATGATCTCCTAAGTAAAAGAAAGACATAATTATATCTCTCATTCAGAAACAAGAGATAACATATAAACACCTTGACCTGCTCAGCTTCAATGTGAATGAAAAGTGCCACAGGACTGAGGTGCCACACAGTGATGCCCCCCGTGCACCCTGGTGTGGTTAACCCTGTCCTAACAGGTCACACTTTCAAACCAGCAAAGTAGGGAAAGAAAAGGACCTTATTAAATTCTTAGTTTTTAAAGAAAAAAAACCATGTTGATATGTCCAGACAAAAACAAGCATCTAAAAAAAGGAAAATATGCCTACTGCCTCCAGATTGTTGTGAACAGATCTGAAATTCTGAAATCCAGTGTTCACTTGGCCTCTGAGCAGAATGAGAGTTCTGTATGTTCAGGATTGAGCTTCATTGCAATGAAAGAGATTGGGCATATTTATTTCCATTAAAAAGTAATAGAGACGTTCTCTCTCTCCTCTCTCTCTCTCTCTCTCTCTCTCTCTCTCTCTCTCTCTCTCTCTCACCAGCTATATGCTGTTTAGGGGATTTTCCATCAGAATGCTCTCTCCTCCTCCTGCCCCACCCTCTCTGCACACTGCTGCTGCTGCAATGTTACACTGATGAAGGAAATTGGATTCACTGTTTGCACACAGCAACATATTTAGCTTGTGGCTGTGCGGGTCCAATTAACTCCCTTAACAATATGGGTGAACGGGGGTTATTGGATTAGGTTTGTAGCCAATTATAATTGTTTTGGTTGACTACACCTTCCTCCAACCTTATTTACAGTTAAGAAAATTACATTGGAAGAATATTTCATTGTGTGGAACCCGAAAAGCCTGGGGAAAATTGGAAGAACAATTTATTTTCTCTAGATCATGAAACATGACCTCTTATTTATGTTTGAGCATACATGAAAGGTTTCCTTTTTCAGAAATGAAAATAAAAATGTCAGACATAAAGCATTTTGAAGACTTCTCATTATCACCATTATTCTTATTCTGTCTGCCTCATCATGAAACAAGGAAACACCATTTGAGGTGAGTAGATTCAGTTTTCAGCCAACCTGAGTCACAGGCTCTCTGAACTTGCCCTCCATCTAGACCATGGAAATAAGAAGGCTGTTACTGCAATGATCAAGTGAAGGAACCACTGTGAGGTCAGAAGGAAGACTCCTGATTCTGGGTAAGAGTTGGGAAATATTATTGAGTGGTAGTTAACTGCATTCCCAGTTATTTTAAACTACATTGAAAATAATGCATTTCTATGTTAAGTTATCCTTGGGAAATTATAAGGAAATTGTTACCTAATCATTTTTTGTTTTCTCTTCTGACAAAAAGAGCTCTGAACATGAATAAGTTTCTTAAAAGCATTGGAGAGGTCCATGATATTAGACTGGAAATAACATAAAATCAGATGTGTTATCCTAAAGAGAAATAATCATTGTAAAGTCTAAGTTAATTAATAACTCTGGACACCCTGATTGACTTCCCAATGCAAATTTCTTTATTTTTTCTCTTGGAAGTAAGCCAACTGGTCAGGAACTAATTACCATTGAAAAGTACTTTGCTTCTCCTTTCTTTCCAATTGTTGGAGGTGTGTTGCCACAAGGACAGGATGACTAGGGATGGTCACTAAGGTGAGAGAGCTTAGAGAATGGACAAGAACTAGTGTCAGAAGCTCTGCAGTCAGCATCACATAAGCAAAATCAGGGATTGGATTTGTAAACTGTGCTTAACTCATAGCTCAGACATCTCAGAGGACAGTGGATTAATATCATAAAGTAAGGCTTTGTCTTAAAACCTCATCTTCAGACAGAAGATTGGATAGAGGGAGAAGGACAAAGGAGAAGGACAAAATCATACCAAATTTAGTCTTGCACCTTCAGTTTTATGGTTGGTCTTCACTCTTGACTCTGAGATGTATGATGTTGCCACTTCTAATTATCTCCCCTCTTTAGCAGAGGGGGGCTCTGAAAACACCAACATTCCTGAGTCTGACATTCCCTTTGAACCTGTCATTTTATTATCATCTAGATCTAGGATAAATTACAAGGAAAAATAACTTTACTTGCACCTGTGCCTGCATATGCACACACATGCAGACAGAGAGAAAGAGAAAGAGATGGGGGCGGGGGAGGACAGAGACACAAGGAGAAACTTGATTGCTTCTCACAGAATGAAGTACAAACACTATCACATACTATAGAATATGCAATGATATCATGATGGTGACCATGTCACATCTAGTTTGATTCTTGAAGGAAGGAATGGTCAAGACAGAGCAACAATTTTATACCTGGTATGGTGAAATTTTTCCTTTTGTCTAAAATTTTAGGAAAACATCTGTTGACAGGATTCGCTTCGAGGATAAACAGTCAAAATTGTCTGACTATAATGGTGGGTGTTTTCTACCCATTTCTTCTGAATTTATTAAACATTCAGAATTACCTGAATTTCTGGTAGATGGGCCATAGTTATTTCCTATGCATTAAGAAATTCTTTTTCAGATGGAAGAAGATTTGTAAGACTAAAGAAAACTCATAAAACATAAAAATGTCACAAAGCTCCTCCCTAAATATTTACAGAGGCTAAGCAATTGCCAAAAGAGAAGAGAGATTCTTCAGAAGAACTAACTGAAATTTCATCAAGCTACTACGAGAGTCACCCATGCTTCTTTAGATAACTTCAATAAACATTGATTAACCAAGCTGAAGTAAACAGTTAAGAACAAACCAACAAGAATATAATTGCACACATAGTACCACCTCCAGCAACAAAAGTAACTGGAACTATCAATCATCTGTGTTGTTTAATATCTCTCAACATCAATGGACTCAATTCTCCTATAAAAAGACACAAGCTAACAGACTGGGTATGTAAACAGAACCAAACATTTTGCTGCATACAGAAAACACATCTCAATGACAAGACAGCTGTAGTGTTTGGGTGGGCCTGGCCCAGGTGGAGAAGTGAGACTGACGGGAGATGGAGCTCAGCAGGTTGGGTGGTTCGGTCCCTTGTCCTCTGGGCTGTGTGGTTGTCTCTAGCTGATGCAAGTATTTGGGTGAAATCCTTACCGGTGTGCTTGGTCACTGCTGAAGCATTTGGACAAGCGTTGGTCAGGCTGCTGGTAGAACAGTAACTGTTTTAAGTGGGAAATACTACTGTGTATTTCCCTTAGAGACAGTTTTACCCATTTATTCATTTATCATGAAAGTGATGTTGGTTACATGGTTTTTGAAAGAGTCACATTATAACAATCACAAGAGGGTATGTGCTGAGTATATGTTTAGCATCATGATGTTTTGATTTTGTTTCTGTTTTATTTTGTCAAGCACATATGGAATGTTCAGAAAAATAACATGTGATCATTTTAAGTCTATAGCTTCACAGCATAGTTGGGTTTACCCATGTGATACACTGATAGTGTATCCTCAGTGTTAAGGGTTGGATGTGAAATGATCCCCACTGATTCCTATGTTTCTATGCATAATATCCATCTTGCCATGTTATTTTGCTAGTTTTGAGAATCATTCTAGGGAGGGCTCTAGACTTAGAAAGTGGGTCTTCATGGTACAGGGCTTGTTATTGATAGCCTGTTCTTGCCATTTCCCTAGGCAGATAACTTTCTGGATGTTAATATGCTATAACTAGCTGTTTCCTGCTCACAATTTCTACAGCTTTGAGATGCTCCTAAAAAAATGCCTTCCCTCCCTAGACTGAGACAAAACAAAATTCTCTTGCTTTAAGATTCTTAATGAGAAATGTAACTAACACAAATAAAAAAGTCATTATTTATACTTTAGTAGACTTGACAAAGACTGTTATTAAAATATCTTTTGCCACATTAATATATTTGATGAATATCATTCCTATTGTTCTTCTGAATATTTGGGTGACTATATAATTTATCATCCGAAAAGAGAGTAAAAATATGCACTACCCATATTTATGCTGGGGAAAAATTCAAAAATCTTTTTTGAATAATCAAAGGGTAGATTGTAGCTTTTCATAGAAACATAGCCTAAATTCTTCAAATGCAGTTCAAATATCATGCCAGCCATTGCAAAGCAAGCATCTGGCAGCATCCTCCAAGGCTTTCCTATCTCTGGCCCATTGTGTCTTGACTTTGATTCCTCCTGTTTCAAAAGAGCAAGCACTGCTGCTCACAAACACACATATGAATAGTCTATAGGGCAGATGAGTCCAAGAATGTAAGATGATAAGAGTGTATTTCTTGAACCATTTATGCAATGATAAGAGTTACTTTTCAAATGATATGTCATTATTTCCACGTAATATTGGTGTTGGTACTTTACTCTTGACACAGTATAATCTTTGGAAAATATAAAAAGAAGGAAAGAAAAGAAAAGGAAAGGAAAACAAAAGGAAAGAAAGGAAAAGAGAACCACAGTAAGTTATCACAGGTCTTCTCATTAAACTCAAGTATGGAGAAAGCACCCTGGGAGTTGGAAGGCACTACATTGGAGTCTATCTTTTATGACTTTGAACATAACTCTGATATTCAGGAGACTCAGTCATCTCTGTGTTTAAGTCATGAATAGTATATAATAAGTCTATAGACTATTTCTTAATAATAATTATTGCTTTAAAAAATAGACAAATAAAAAGGTCAAAGACAAATAAGATAAGAGCTGAAGAAACACAGCACCAATAGACAGGCAATTAAGGAAAGCTGAAAGCAGAATTGTCTTTTTTTAGGGAAAAACATACCAAGTAATTGTACAGTGCCACATGGTCATCCCTGACACCACACATATAATTAACATCCTATAATTTTATCATGATATATTTGTACATATAATATAAATAAAAATATGTGCATGTAACAAAGATCATGAATTTGAAAGAAAGACATAGCAGGATATGGAAGGGATTGGAGAAAGGAAAGGAAAGGGTACAATGATATAATTACATTATAATATTAAAAAATAAGAGAAGATGATTCGATCAATTAATATAAAACATCATTGAAGAGACTAGTAATTTCTCCCTTATTCTGTAGAACAAAATCCATTTTTGTCAGATCAAAAGAGCTGTGATTCATCTTTGAGATAAAAGTATAAAGGTTTACTTCTCAGTATCAAAAAGATCATTGGATCAAGGGATTGGAAATAGAGTAGCACAACTGGAATGTGTAATCTTAACTCTGACACTTCCTCGGGTAGAACTTCAGTGATTTAGCTAAAAGAGTAGTGTCTCACCAGAGCATGGAGAAGTGACTTAAAGTTCTCTGTGAGACTATGAAGGGGAGTAAAATAGTATAGAAAGAGTTTAATCCAGTATCTCTTCAAAGAAGCATTAGATAACTTCTTTTTATAAATAAATTTTCAAATTGAGTACAAAATGAATATTACTTTTGGTGGATTAGCTAGGGTTTGTATTACTATGAAGAACATCATGATCGAAAGCAACTCAGGAAAGAAAGGCTTTATTATAGCTTAAAGTCCATATCACAATTTATTAATGATGGGAGTCAAGAGCTTGAGTAACTTTATTTGGGAAGTGATAATGGCAGGTGGTATGTATTTTGAGTAATGAAACAAGATGGCATGGCCCTAGCAGAGAGAGGTGACTGTGACTTCTTATGTAGTTTAAACTTGGTTGTTAAGTGGTTAGCTATAGAACAGGAAGAACCTTCTACTAGTCTCTACAACTAACTGACTATGAAAGAGTCCATTGAATATGCTATGCATTTTTCCATATTTACCAGAGTTCAATTATTAGAGACCCATTTAGTGCTGTATTGTCTTTCCTCTATGAAGATTTTATTGCATGCATAGCTCTCTCATAATTAATGAATATACAATTACAAGATGTAGTAAATATTTCAAATGTGGTATGAAAAAGATTATTATCTGGAATTACAGCAAAAAATAACAAAATATCCAAGACTTTGCAGTCACATGGACTTAGTTTTATCAGTGTTAATGCCAATTATGAAAATTACAGCATCTATAGGCCTTAAAACATGTCCATATACAAGAACGTATTTTTCTTAAAACATACTGTAATTAAAAGTTTGAAAGCTATACCATGGAAAAGTGTATAATTCTTTAAATGTGATTGCTCTAAATACAAGTTATCTTTATATATTTTTAGTCTTATAGATATCGACAAAACACTCTGAAACTTTTCAACTATTTTGTTGAGACAATGCATAGAAACTTACTCTCCTAGCAAACTGTTATCACCTATCTACCCATCTGTTATCTATTATCTACCATCTACTGAACATCTATTTATCATCTATCTATCTATCTATCTATCTATCTATCTATCTATCATGTATCATTTATTTATCTATTGGTATATATTAATACTTGGCAATTTTGAGAAGAAATGACACATGGCAGTAATTCTCTGTCATTATGTCTAGTTGGTACAGAGGCAATCACTGTCACAGTTTTCCAAGAACACTTTAGGTTGAAGTTAATTATTTTTCATTTATTATATTTGGAAAGGTCAATGCAGAAATTATCATTGACCACATGATTATGGACTAAAATAAATTGTAGAAAATAGAATGTATATATAAATATAATGCAGATGCTGAAGATCCAACATCTTTTGGCCTTTTTACACTAGACAAGATTTCACTCATAGGGTATGTAGAGAGGTGCACTTTGTAGCAAGAATAGCTTCATAATTTATTTGGCAAGTCCATGTAGACTTTTGTTCAGAATATATCTATATCACCAAACTTAAGATATTAGGAATTAGACATGTAGGGTGCATGTCATGTGTATTGGTTTGAATATGCTTGGCTCAGGGAGTGGCAATATTAGGAGGTATTGTTGGAGTAGATTTGGCCTTGTTCTAGGTAGTATGTCATTGTTGGTGTGAGCTTTGAGACCCTCCTCCTGGCTGCTTGCAAGACAGTCTTCTCCTGTTTGCCTTCCGAACAAGATGTAGAACAACTCTGAGCTCCCTCCAGCACCATTCCTGCCTGGAGGCTGCTGTGCTTCCCACCATGAAGATAATGAACTGAACCTCAGAACCTGCAATCCAGCGCCAATTAAATGTTGCCCTTTATAAAAGTTTGCCATTGTTATAGTGTCTGTTCACAGAAATGGAAACCCTAATTAAGACAGCAAGGAAGAACATAGTTCTGGAATCAATACATTTAATAATCAGTTGGTTAATTTCTTGTATTGGTCCTATATATTTCTACATTGGAAGGTTTTGGCCTTTCAAAGAGTGCTATCTGTAGATAATGGTTCCTTTGTCATCTCCTCTTCTCTGTCACTTTGTGGTTTACATATTTTATCCGAAGTACAGAGTGAGGATATTGTTTTATAAACACAGCTAGTTTGTTGTCAGAAGTAAGACAAAAAAGTCAGCAAATCATGTTTTTCTGTGGCTGACAATCTCATTATTTAAAATTTATCTAAGAGTCTTAGTGGGCCTACTAATTCACAGTAGTTCAAAACAAATTGCAGAGAAGGCTGTGGGCAACTGAGGAACTAAGAACATCATTACAACACAGTTATTTCAGGAACAGGAGACAAAATCAAAGTAGAAGCCAGTGTAGGCTTTGCTTTCGTGCAAGATGAATTTTTATTGCTCTGAAAATAAGTGATTATTCTAATGCTTGCCAAGTGTGCAACATGCCAAGCATGAATATACCTGGACAAATATCAATATGGAACATTATATTTTATGAAGCTTGTTCCTATAGAGATACATGTGGAGACTTGAGATTATTCTATTTATCACTTAATCACATGCTATAATTTGGATGTTATTCATCTTCCAATTATTCACGTGTTAAAAGACCTGATATTGAGGTAGTGGAACATTTACAATGTGGGGTTAGTTGGGGGTTTGTGAGCCACTGGAAAGGTGTCATTGAAAGACGTCTTAGGATTTCTATTGTTGCAATAAAATACCATGATCAGAAACAATTGTGGGGGAAGAGGGTTTATTTCAACTTAACTCTTAGAACACTCTTTACTACTGCAGAAACTCACAGGAAGAATTCATGGCAGGAAAGGAAACAGAGACTATGGAAGAATGCACCTACCGATTTGTTCTCCATTACTTGCTCAGCTGACTTTAATTTACTGAGGGCCATCTGTCTAGGATTGGGTTTAACTACATCAATCATTAATGAAGACTTACATACCTCAATCTTGTAGACACATTTTCTCAATTAAGATTCATTCTTCTCAGGTTTGTCTAGGTTAGTGTCAAGTTGACAAAATCAACTGACAGATAATGGTGTCAAGGGAGTCCAGTATGCACTGTTATTACTTGGCTCATGTGTAACTAGACAGCTTTATTTTGTGTTCCTAGTAAGAAGGTGAACCAAACTTTCCATAGGTGCTTCTTGACCTAAGGGTGAGATTTCCAAAATTGAGAGTATAAATAAAACCCATATATTAATTAGTTGGTGTGTAATGAGCACATAGTTTGTGAATGTTAAACCAAATAAACTCTTCACAATGGATAAATCCACAGAATACCAGCTTATCACAACTGCAGCCACAGTATTAAGTTCTCAGGTTTTAGAAATGACAGGTATCAATTCAAATCATATGAATAGGGGGAAAAGCTGCTGACCAACATAACATATTTGTGGTTGGAATGTCAAATGTTCTCAAATGTTTATGGGTCAAAATCTTTTTGCAAAGGTGTTTTAGACATGGGGGTTTGAGAAGGTGAGTGGATCATGAATCATCAAACTTATCAGTGGGTAAAACAATTAGTGAAAATGTTCATGGCATTATTTGAGGTAGTGGAGATCGCTTTAGAAGTTAGACCTTACTTAAAGGGAGTAGGTCAGTGAGGGTATATGCTAGAAGCACACATCACTCATCCCTCTATCTCTGCCTTCTACATGACACTATTTATAACTTGCACTCTAATACAATGTTCTGCCTCATTTTAGGTTTCAATGCAATAGAAACAACTAACCATAGATTAAAAACTATGAATCAAATAGCCAAAATAAATTTATTCTCCTTAATAGATGTTTATTATCATCTATTTTGCCACAAGAAGAGGAAAAAATATAATCCATTTCACTTATCCCCTCCACTCCTCAAAGTAAGCCCTAAAGACTGCTAAATTCCTCTAGATTTTCTCTAATCATTCAAATTTAAAAGTGTTAACACATGAGCAGACATCACTCTAGAATGGTTCAGGTACATGAACATCAGGTTCCATATCCCTAATAAATAATTCTATTTGCCAATCATGGAATTATAATATCTAACACCAAAGGCAGGACAGTATATAAAGATTACTGTTTTCACAGAATGCTACTCAATTATCAATGGAATAATAGCCCCTAAACTTATACAAGTCTCTCCATGACTTGTTGCTGAAAGTAGATCATTCAGGTGTTCAATTTCCATAATCTTAAGATTTTTTTAGCAGATATAATTCCATCTCTAGTCCTGATATATAGAATCTAGACACAAGGAATTGATTATACTATACATAAATAACTTGTTAAACTGAATATTATATTTAATTAATAGTGAGTGAAGTGGTATGAAAGAAATTCATATTAATATGTAAGTTGAATAAACATATCAATACAATAAATGGATCTATTAGGTGATTGCTAATAATCTTTTCCCTCTGTTTAAGAAACACTTTACTCTCTTCTGTATTAGGTTCCATTGGTCAATATTTAACTCACACCAGAACAAAATTTTTCTGCAGGAAAACAAAACAAAACAACAACAATAACAACAACAGACACACAACTATCACCACCACCACCACCACTGTGACAACTACCACTACCAACAGCAACAACAAACAGTCTAATTCCTTGGATTTGGATTTCCATTATAAAATCATATGAAATACAAATATGATGTTTCTAATTCACTTCAAAGGATAAAAACTAAAGAAAGTTGTCTTTTTCCAAGAAAAAGGAAAAGAAAACCTAAGAGATGGAATATCTCCATTATTCTCTGGGTTCTAGACCATCGTCATAACTCACTTTCAAAGCTAACGTGATATAGAAAGAAATTCATGTATCATTATTTGAGACTCAGCTACGGCAAGGGTTAGCTTCTTCTGAGGACCAAGAGGAAAAAATTTATTTCAGGCTATTCATCCCTTGCTGATAGATGCCTTTTGTCTGGTCTTCATATTCTCTGGCCTCTGAATACTTCTTTGCCTGCATTTCCTTAAATATAAAAACAATAGCAAGTTCTTTAGGGATTACTCTTAGTCACCTCATCTTACCTTAAGTATGTCCATAAATATCTTATTTACAAATCTTGTTAACATTTTGCTTTTCTTAAGATAAACTCAACATGAATTGAGCTGATACATTATGTTTTACTTTTTAAACACCACTACTAACACCACCACCACCACCACCACCACCACCACCACCACCACCACCACCAACAACAACAACAACAACAACAGTAACAATAACATTATAAGGATGCCAGCAATGGTTGATTTTAAGGGTTTATCCCTTGATGTGGATTTTAGGCCACTACATTTATGTTCCTGAATAAAAATGTAAGTGAATGAATTAGCAGAGCTTTGAAATAATAATTTGTATGTCAAGTTAAACTTCAAATTGTGATGAAACATCTAATCCTAACTTAACGGATAAGTGGAGTGTTAAAATCAAGGTAAGTATTCTCTGTAAGTTAAACTTTCCACAAAATCACTTTTTGGGAATTGCTCCATCGATTTTATGATCAAAGTAACCATGTAACACAAGTGGTTTCTTTGAAGCCTCTGCAGTTATACAAATAGACTGTAAAAATGGGAAACAAGTCCCCAGGCACATTACTATCTGATGTTAAATAGGACCACTCCTCAATCCATACCCTGACTTATACATTTATATAGGAAAAGGTAATTTTTAAAATTTAATAACTTTTTTTGTTTTTTCTTTTTATTGAATACAGATTTTTTTCCTCACATAATAGAGCCTAAATAAGGTCTCCTTTCCCTGAATCCCACCTGGTTTCTTCCCTTCTCCCCTCCCACCTGAACCTACCCCCACTGGACTTCTCATTAGAAAATAAATAGGCTTTTAAAGGTTTCAATACAATACAGTAAGATAAAACAAAACTAACACATATGAATAGGACAAAACAAACAGTGGGAAAAGAGCTCAAGAAAAGGTACAAGAAAGAGATATGGATAGAGAGATCCACTTATTTACACTCACAAATACTATAAAATTACTAAATTGGAATTCATAATGTATGTGTTTTATATATATATCAAATAGGTTCTTTATGTAGACACGCACACCCATATATATATACACATATATAAATTACATGTATAATAAATTTGTATGAAAATATTTATGTACATAAATATATACATATATGTACATAAAGGATCTATATGATGCAATTGAAAAGGAAAGGAATGCCTGTGGACACACTGATAAGTAGACACTAACTGTAAAATGCAGGATAACAATGCTACAATCCACAGAGCCAAAGAAACAGGGTAATAAGGAGGGCTCAAGGAAGGATGAGTGGATATCATGGAAAAAGGGGGAAACAGAATAGTAATCTGAGGTGGATGGAGAGTGGTAACTGGATGGAAGAGAGCACGAGGAGGTGTTCATGACGGTAACCAGGTGTCTGGGGAGTGGGCAGGAGAATGGTGGGCATTAGAATGCAGTTGGTGGAAAGAAACCAAGGGACTTGCTGGTCCCTTAGGATGGGGGAGGCTACAGGGAGTCTACGGGTGATCGAAGCTAAGATTCTTTTCAGAGGGCGATATAGAGACTAAAGTGGCCACCGCCTGTGGCCAGGCACAACTTCCAGGAGAGGACGGGGGACATCATTCCATCTACAAAACCTTCAACCCAAAATTTGTCTTACAAACTACTCTTATGTGTAGGTTGCATGCACAGCAGTAGTTGTCCAGCAAATATCTCACTCAATGACAGATTTGGAGGCTCCAAGACTCATAATGTCCTGTCAGAGGAGTTCTTTTTATTTTTTAACCTTCTCCACTCTCATAAATATGTATTTATTTATTTAAAGAAAAATATGTGTTTCTTTTCTTCTATCTTCTTTATCACTCAGGTCCTTTGGGTGTATATTACGGCTTCCAGTTTAGTATATTTTGGGGGATTGCTGAGTGTGTAAATGAGTGGTCTCTGAATCCATATCTGGATTTTTTGTGCCTTTCTTGGGCTTTTTTCTTTTATTTGTTTTGTCCTATTCTGATGTATTGGTTTTTATTTTATTTCATTTTATCATATTTTTATATCTTACAATCTAATTTTTTTCTACTAGAGACATAATGAAAGTTGATACAGATAAGAGTGGAGGTGTAGAGAAATTTGGGGAGCCGAGGGGGATGGAACCTGAAATCAGTATTATATTATGTGAAAAAATAATTTTTATAAAAGAAAAAAAAGAGTAGTTTGTTTCCCTAGTGAAACTCCCATGAAGAAAACTAGGCTTTCATAATGTTTCACTGGATAAAGATGAATACCAACTTAGCCACAAACTCTTTCTTGATCTATATTAGTGTCCTACCTACAAAATATGCTACTACCGTTGTGGCAAAAGTTTGTAAGAATATCCAACTAATGCCTGATTTTTATTTAAGCTCCACTCCACAAGATGAATCCAGTACCCAAAATGCTACTTGAGTGGTCAAGGATCAGACTATAAATAGCTCAGAGACCTAGGATAAAACCAGACGCTGCTGTTACAAAGAAAATAATCACAATAACAGAAGTAGCAGCAGCAAAACTAACACCAAAAAGGAAAAACTGTAGCAATAAAATTCCTGCTCATCACATTCATGCTGTAAGCATAGATGAGTGTCTTCTTAGTCACTATCAGAGAAAGTTTTCTCCTGCAGCAGATGGGAACAGGTACAGAAACCCACAACCAGATATTATGCAGAAAGTAAGAGACTTTGATTTCTATCTTTTTATGTTTAGTCTTCACAAGATCTCACATAATATTATGGTTTTCATTCCATGAAATTTTTGCATAAATGCTTGCAATGCTCCCAGGTCAGGGATCATAAGCCATACATAAATTTGTGGTAAATCTAATCAAGATAAACAAGGTGAATTAATAGTTTTTCCAGGATGGAAGGAATCCATTATAAATAAATTTCCCCTCAAGGAAATGGCCTTTCTCTCTGATTGATGACATCAGAAACAAATGCTTAGAAACGGATGTTCAGTATTTGTGTCTGTTGGAGACTGGGAATTATAGAAATAACTACCTAAGATTTGATGACTACTTCCTAATATTATTAGGCCTCTGCCTCTGCCTCTGCCAAGTTTATGGTTGTAACATTTCAGCTACTCCATCTATGTGGGTTTTATAGCAGCATTAGTGTGAACAAGCTGCAAAATCAAATTCTCTACTTGATTAGTGATCTTTCTGTGTTAAATGAATTCCAGTGGACATTAGCATGTGCCAAAATAATTTTCTCATTTCTTTTCTATTCCAGAAAGTGTATATAAGCCTTTTCTCAAAATTACTGTCCCAAATTTTCCATTTTCTACCTTTGTAAATACCTGAATAACCAGTCAAAATATGCATCCCATGAGACTATAGTTCATGTCCCCAGACTTATATTTTCACCAGAATAGATTTAAAAAATGGTTTCATTAAGAATTTTCCAAGTGGAAGGATTTTCCTCTTGCTGTTGTCTTTAAGGGCTATAGCCATGAGTCTATATTATATTCACTGTTTGTCCCCACTGTTCATCAACTGATGTGCTAATCTATCTATGAAGTTTGCTACTTTTCTCTGTATCAGATTCTGGTAGTAGTTAGCAGTTATTCTATAGCAAAAGTGGCAAGTGACAATTTAGCTAGGGAGCCCAGTGACCTAACATGTGTCCTATACTATCTGGTCTTAGAATTGTATTACTACACCTTTATTACATCAAAATTTTTGAACTGAGAAATCAACTTAGGATTATGGCTAGGCATGATGTCAAGACCTTTCCCAGAAATAATGAATATAGACTATCTAAATTCTTACTGTTTTGATGGAACTAATAAGACATCCCAACTTATCCAAAGTAGATACAAATATTAGGACTTATACCTTAAGATGGTCCATATACTTAATTTGTTTCACAACCTTGGTATTCTGTAGCTTAATCAGACAGGGACCATTTTGGATGACTTCCAAATATACTGAAATAATTGTAATAATTTATTTAATACCTGAGTTAAATTATCATGCAGCTGATGTTGGCCTCAATCATCCCATGTAGTAAATGACTACTTTGGACTTCTAATCACATACCTGTACTTCCTAACTGCTGGGATTGCAGACATTCACGACTGTGTCTCTGTGTTGCTGGTGATTCGATCAATAGTATTGTTCATGCTAGGAAATTGCTCCTTCAACTAAGATACACTACTATCCTTCAAGTCCTCTTGTCCCTTGTAAAACATGCAGTCTAGGAACAAATGTTCACATTGAGGTGGGTGAAAATTGCTTTGTATTTTATTCAGAGCAGGTACCCTAACATACTCAGTCTTTTTCAGTCTCTAAAAATTCAACTTTTGTTTATAGTCCATATATTATCATATCACATAGCCTGGAACTCAAAAGATTGCCCAAGTCTTCCAATATACTTGCTGCTTATTAATCATGTGCTCTAATTTATATAATTCTACTGATATAGTGACACAGCATGATAATATGCAGAGGTTCTTAGTTATTGTTTAAGGCTCAATGAACAGGAAAATAAATATTGCTGTGGATTATAAATATAAATATGTAAGGTGAAAAGGGAATTATTTTGCTAGTATATATTTTTATATGATGATACTATATCCTATAAAATGTCAATATTCTGGAGATAGAGGGGAGGAAGACAGGAAAAGAAGTAATTCACTCAATTTTTCTTTCTTGATAATGTTAGAGTAACTTAATATGCATATAGTTGGAACAAGTTCTTAGTATATTTTATTAAGGCCCTTATCTTTGCTCCTTGTCTCATGTTCTGGGCCAAGACTAGAGTTCATTATTTTTTTAAAAGATACATTATAGGCTCCTTCCTGGCTTCTTCACATTCCTGAATGTTCATCCATTTTAATCTGCTTGAAATTTAAAATGTGGAACTATTTGCCTTTGTTTACCATCGTATTACTTACTCACATGCTCATTTCAGGATTATGGCTCAGAAGAATTAATGACTAATGTCCTTACATTGGGCACTCTGTGTTAGACTGGGGTCAGAACATCATTTATGACCTTACTACTCCAATAGTGTCACCATAATAATGATTATGATCTCTGTATTTTACTGTCACATTTGTTTCTGTGTCTAACATACCTCAGTGCTTTGGTGTTCACCTTTTCTAAAAGAACCATCCAAGAACATGAGTCTAAGTTCTTTGGGAACAAGGGACAGGATCATGTAGCATTCTTATTGTGGTGTTACAAGGCACAATCTCTTCAGAAAATATGTGTACATTTTTTTCCTACACTGGACAAGACTAGACTAGACTAGTCAAGACTGGACTAGAATTCTATAAGTAGTGTTGTTTAGTTGTTGATTGTCTTTATGTTTTTTGATTGAGTAGGTTTAATAATATTCCCTCCTAGTCACCTTTCTCCCTATTCATTAGAAATACAAGATACTTTTAACTCGCCCATAGTTCTTTGAGTCAGACTTCTATAGTTGACATTTGAACTTGTACAACTCCTTGCACTATCTTTTTGTTCACTGAAAGACATGTCAGCCTTCTTACCTTGCCCCTCTGATTTTGTTATACTTTCATTACCCTAGTATCAGGCAGCACATCTTTGTATCACTGTTGTTTTCCATTAGTATTGACTTGGAGGGTAGTCAATATGAAACTTTCTTTGATTCTTGGATTTATGCTACTAGCTTATTTACTATCTATTTGGAATGGAGTCATTTGTTCATCTCACAGAATAAATCTAGCTGGTCTTTTATTATTCATGTAGTAGAATTCCCATTTCTTTGAACCTTTTATTTTAATTTTTAATTTAAGAGTGACTGTTTACCATAGACTGATATTCTGGTTTATATTCTTTTAGAAATGGCTGCATAAACAAGTCTGAAACAATGACAATATTAATGGAAATATAATGTTCAAGAGGGAAATTTCATGGGGTTCTACACCTACACAAAAACTGTGTAAAGACTATACAACTAATGACTTATGAGAGAAGATAATTAGCCTCTTCCAGTATTGATTGTCTAATGTGGAGTGGTTAGCTTTGAAGTTATATATACATACAACAACAATGTGGATCCAGGGATTGTGTTTACATATTTGTGCATATTTTTGTGTGTGTGTGTGTGTGTGTGTGTGTGTGTGTGCACGTGCGCACGCGCACACGCGCACGCATGCCTGTGCTTCTGTGCGTTGCATGTGTGAAGGTAAGAGTGGATTCTTTCCTTTAACCTTCAAGCAGGTTCTAGAAGTTTAACTCGGGTCATCAGATTTACCTGGGAAGATCCTTTACCCACTGAACTATGCAGCTGATTCTTCTCTGAATTCTTAAATTCTCTTCCCATTGCCTTTTGTAATAAACCTGTCATTTCTAGTTCAATTGCAATGAACCATCATATTCTCAAAGTTTGCAAGAACTGTTCTAGCAGCACATTAGTACTGTCACCCTGAGCCTTTGGTTCACAATTAAACCTAATACCCTGCTGTGTTGCTTATTGTACATCTGTGTACCTCTGCCTGAAAATGACCATTGTCGTCTTTGATCAGTGGATCTGTGATCACTGCAAGATGTCCTCATGAAGTAAGCCCATTAACATATATTTATTTTAGAATGTGGATGTTTCCACATCAAACATTAAATAAAGAAGATGTCTGAAGATACTTTTCTATAGTCCAATCTGCTGGAGGCATTTTCTCCACTCTTCTCAGAGGACTTTAGCTTGTGTCAAGTTGACGAACTCTACCCAGCTCATTTTCTAATTAAGTGTTGAGATTTCAGCCTCTTGTGCTCTTTAGACTAGTTACACATCTCTATAGTTTTGACTATCTGCTGAAAAACCAGCACCCTAGGTAAGTAGGTGTGAACATAAATATTTAAAAATAATTTGACAATGTCAGGTTATACCTGTAAATGGAACTTTTATTCAACTGATGTAATTGTGATTTCTGAGACTTAGTGCTCAATAAGCTCATCCTTTTCTGAATTCTGTGTAGCTTATTCAAATCAACTCCTCAGGATTGATTCCTCTCTAAGCTGACTGATTCAATCTGGCTTCTCTCAGATTCTCATTTAATTGCTCTGCTTGGCTTACAATTAACATTAGTAATTTGTTCTATTCTTCTGGTTCCTTCTTATTCTGTAGCCTCAACTGTCTCTGTTGACCTGTATTGATCTGCAGGAACTCATGAACAAACTTAACCCTATTGCACTGCACTCACTGTACTGACTCCCAACTAACTGATTCTTCCTGTTCTGCTCTTAAATAACTTGTATTTCCTGTGTTGCTCTCCTGAGAGTTGGGGTGTATCCTGTCTCTGGCCCATTCTGTCAGATCTTTCTCTGATTTGTCACTTTCTCTGCCCCTCAATTAAACAAAACTTTCAAACATAGCTGCCTTCTTCCACAAACTAATTATACTGTAAAGGCACCTACTAAGGGCCTGTGTGATTCAAGCCAGATCACACATAATGCAATCCCTTGCCAGAGCAGCCATGTTGCTAGAGTAAAATTCCTCTTCATATACCTTAGGGTCCAACAAGTCTTGGAATCGATGTGGGAAAAATGGAATTCTTATATACTCTTGATATATATATATATATATATATATACTTGTGCAGCCACTTGAGCAATACCCCTCAATGAATAAAAGTAGAGATGTCATGCAACTTTGTCATAAACTTTGGAAAATATGCATAACAAACTTTATATTCTTCTACAGAGAGACTTGGACACATTTTTTCCATTGCTGCTCAAGTCATAATAGCTAGAAAACAGAATCAACCTAACTGTTCATCATCAGGAAAATGGATTTTAAAATGTGCTTTATACACACAATGGAAGAAAAAAAATAAAGAAAAATGAAATTATGAAATTTGCAGAAAATAAATACAACTGAAAAAAATTACACCAAATTAAGTAAGTCAGACTGAGGAAGACAAATATCTTGTGCACTTTCGTTTGTGGAGCATCACTTTAAATCTGTGTATGTGTAACCTGATACATAAAAGGAAGCCAGGAAACTGGAAAGTAGCCTTTTGGTTAGGATAGCTTAAGAGATAGTGATAGAATATTATAGGTAAAGGAAGGGAGGTAAAATACTGAAGAGGGTGTGATGTGGGACTATTGTGCAATTCAGTGTTGAATGAGTAAGCTTACCTAAAGAAAGAGAAAATAAAATGGCAGATGGAGAATGACTATCTCACAACCCAATTTTAAAATCAAACTGAGGGCTTAGGAGATAGCATAGCACACATATAATGAAACAAAGAAATCGAAGGGAAACTATTGATGACTGAATTTGACATGAGGACACTTGTCTTTGCTGAAGAACAATAATTTTTCCTTCATGTAAAACTGCTTGTCTTTGAACTCTCATTATATACATGTTCTCTTCATGAACCTTGTTAAATCAATGATGGTCTTTTTCTAAACTCAGGAAAAAAATGAAGAGTATATATGAACACTTTCTCATGCACCAAAGTTCATTTTGTGGGTCCTCAAGATCGTATCACAATTTCAGAACTACTAATGACCAGATTTAGCCACAAGAAACAATGAAAAGTATAGTGGACTAATCCAATTTTGGATTTCTACCAGGTGTTCCAGGAAAGCCAACTGTTCACAGAGCAGGTCACACCTGCTTAATTAGCAATGATAAGAGCCTTTAGAAAATCATGGGGAAATTAAATAGCTAAAGATAAATGATCTAAGAGCGGTTAACAATTTAAACTGAACCAAAGAGCAAACAGAATGCGATCTTTAAAAATGATTCAAAGTACAATTGTAGGTTAATGACCTTGTACTTTATAATTTAATAGAACCCACATAGTTCCAGGCTGGATGTAATGGATTATTGGAAATAAATACATATACTGGCATTTTATGAATAAATGATTGTAACACTAATTGCAATTAAATTGCCTTGTTTTAATACAATCTAGTAATTAAGCCACAAGTGGCTTGCTGCCTGGATTTGCCTGAACAGGCACCAAATAAAAGCATTTGACTCAGCTGAAATGTTTGTGAATATATTTCCAAACTTGTTTTCTCATGAGGGTGGATGTTGATGGGAATATTAATTATATGTGAAAGGATCATTTTGCTCTTTTTAATTCTTCTTTTCGGATGTCCATCCATGTGGAAAAATTACCAGTTTAAGTTGGGGAAAATCTGAGCTCTGTTTTATTAAAGAAAATCTATTATTGCTGACTTTGCTATCTTCCAGGATGGAGCTGATCTCAAGTCCTTTAGTTTCCCTACTATCTATTATTTGCACTATAGAAGAGCCCTTGAAGTCAGGGACACTACACAGCTGATTCCTTGCTCCATATGTGTAAGCGTTCCTCTCTTCAGTTAGGTAAATTGTTGATCTATGCACTCAGAGCTTCCTGTGTGTACACAAGTACCATAGCCTTCATTTCATCATGGGGCTGAGGCTGCTCATGCAGACTTTTATACAATCTTCCTTTGAAATGACCACATCTTGAAATACAATAGTTTCTTCATAAAAGTGCAGGGGAAAAGGAAAGGAAAGGGAGGAAGAAAATTATGGAAGGAAGGATGAAAGGAAGGCAGAAGAGAGGGAGGAAGGCAGGCAAGCTCTATCTTAAATTCACTCTCATTAGTTTGTTCAGTTGTATTATTATTTACTATAAACTAATGTAGGATGCTTATGAGTAGAGACTTACTTAAATCAAATGAAAGAAAGAAACAGAGATAGATGAAAAGTGTTAAAAAGAAACAGAGGTGTGAACTTGAAGAAACAAAAAGAAACATCCCCTAATCTGGTAGTAACTTGTTTGATAAAATCAAAATTGACACACAAAATCAAATCAAAGATTAATAAAAGTAAAACTCTTCACCAGGACCTGACTTCAGTGATAGAGTACAGATTGGTTTCTTCTTGTCACAAGCCTATGCAATGAGTTACTGTAGACATTGACATTTTAGAAAAGATTAAACTGAGGCACAAATGTTTGCAAAGTGGCCTCAATCTCTCTCAAAGCACAAATGATGAAATCTGCTTTCTCACCAATGTGAAGAGGCTGCACTCCATACTGCAGCCATCACAAGCATGAAAGTAAAATACTCCAACTGGGAAGGATTCACTGATAACTGGGAATCAAAGGAGGCTTCATAGAATTGTTAAGGCATGAAGTGTTCAACAACACTGTGAGCAAGTTCTTCAGTGCCTGATGTTCACAAGTGAAATAAAGGAGAGTTTCCCTAACTTAAAGATAGAAATCTAGTAAAATGGGCTTTGAAATGTTGCTATTTACTTTAATAATACATAAACCTTTGCCTTCTAAGGCAGTAATAATTTTTTCTCTTTGTGTCATAAGCAATATTTATTATGTTTTATCCTTGAATAGAGAAACTTACAAGCAGAAACACAAGACATCATTGGAAAAGTGCCCTTTCAATATAGGCATCAGGTGACCTGACTTTTAAAAGACCATTTTAATTTACCCAAAAGTGAGTTGACAAGGGTATAAGATAAAAATAAATCAACAAAAGAATGCAATGTGCATGACTATTGGAAATGAAGTCCTTACATGTAACTAGCATGAGTAAAGCTGGAAAGGACACTTGTGGAACATGTCAACCGACAAGGCCTTGGTTCAGACGGTACTCTGCATGCTACCAAAGGAGAAATGTATATGCCAAGCCAGCTAAACTCCCTTTTATGGTGTCCTGCTTGTACGGTATGCTAGGGCAAACGTGGCACAAAGTTTACCTGAGTTACCAACAAATATGTAATTTGACTAAGACACACTCCAGAAGATATAACCCATTCTGCTTGTTGGGTGACCAAGAACTTGAACCTAGATAGCTCAGATCTTAGGATAAAACAAAATGCTGCTATTGTTCAAATAAATATTGCAACAATAAAATGACTCCCAATGACTTTAAGTAAGTGCCTTACTTAGCCATCACCAGGGAGGTCTCGTTTGGCAGCAGATGGGAACAAATACAAATATTAATAGCCAGATATTATTCAGAGAGTGAGAGACCTTAAAACACACAACCTAAATATTATGTTTCCATCGAATACTTATCCTCAGGCCTCAGGAAACCCCATGGAAGTGTATATATTTTCATGTATGGATAAGTCTATATGTACTTGGCTGTAGTTCAAGTGTATGTATGTGTGCAATTCTTTATTCATACACACTTTAGGATATCAGAAACATAAGCAAGAATTGTAATGTGCCCCATATTACCCCATACTAATATAAGCTGAAAGATTAGTAAGCATAGACCATGATTGTATTATGTATCTAAGACCTACATTTCATTTCTTCTTATCATTTTGGCCATATTAAAGATTAGAGAACTGAATATTTAAAAATCATGTGATTGAAAAATTTGAGGTCAATTAAACATGTGGAAGTATATTATTTTATAAAACTTTAGAGATTTTTTAAAAGTATATTTTCTTCAATAAAATAAATGTATCATTAAATCAGAAGTGAGGGCCAAATGGCAAAGAAAACGAGCAAGAGATAGTTGGAACAAATAAGAACAAAATATAAGTATGTATATGTATGTAAATGTCAGAATGAAACCCAAATGAAAAGTTAAAGATAATTAAGAATGGGTAATAAAGAACATACATTTAGGTCTTCCTACTGTTGAAATAAAAGGAGAAATTAAGTTTAAAGCTTATAAATGATTACAGGCTGGAGAAAAACTCACTGGGCCAAGCCTGTACCAAGTCTGTGAATGTCCAAACAAGCCTGAATAAAAGCAAGCAAGCTGTTAGACATCCCAAAGACATGTCTAGGGCCCAGACATGCAAGGATGTGCCTGGGCAATGGGCCATCTGGTCCTCTTAGATATAGTCGAAGGTCATCCAGAAACCCCGAATAGCACCCCCTCCCTTAGAAATTCCCACTCTGATCTGCATATTATGGTTGATGTTTGAACTAGCCAATCATGTACAACCACATCAATTCCTTTGTTTCCCTAGACCCTTTTTCCTATATAAACCCCTAACCTCTGAGCCTCTGGGTCGATTCCTCTATCTCTTGTGTGAGATACGTATTGGCCCGGAGCTCCATCATTAAAACCTCATGTGTTTTGCATCAAGTTGGCCTCTCATGTTTCACTGGGTGCATGCTCTCCCAAGACTAGAGTGAGGGGGTCCCCTTAACGGGGTTCTTTCAGAAAAAAGGAAAGAAAAGAATTTTCTAAAAGAAAAGTAGAAAATGGCAGATTCACTGTAATTTAGAAATACCATTTAAGGAGGAAGGACTTAAGGAGTTTCTGGGCAGGGTCAGATGTTAACAATAATAGTAACAACAGCAACAACAACAAGAAGCAACAACCATAAGAACAAGTATTCTTGGACATCCACATCAGTAGTAGAGATAGCAGTGTCAAATATCTTAACTACAAGATCAAAAGACAGAAATAAGACATTCAGTTATATTTTCAGTTTGTTATAAGTGGTAATTGATCCAGGCAAAACAACAGATTTTAAGGATAGCCAATCATTGTCTAATTTAAAGCTGAAAGAAAAAACATTCAGTCCCTTTGTATTGGAATAACCTGAATCTGGGCAGAATATACACCTATCCATATATGAGTATACATTAATACAGACAAGATAATGCACACATGCACACATACATACATACATTCATATATACAGTTCTTACTTACTTTTCTTTAATATTGGTGAAAGCTGGTGACTACTTCAAGGCTCATCAGACAAATTTTGAAAACATTATCTAAAATATAATTTCACTCAATTAGGAATTTAGTAACTAGAGAAAAGGCCTCAGGGTCAGTTATTATAGGACCATTCTCTAAAAGTGACAGTCTTAAATAGTTTTTTTTGTCTTGTTACGTAAGATTTAGGTTCGTCTATTATAATATTGTCTCTCCAAACTTTATTTCTCTCTGTAGTGAAATGAAAACAACTATTGTAAAGCATGTTTGATAAGATTAAATGAGTCCAGGGGAGCAACTCAGAGTACCCAACTTACATCAATGTTGCACATGTTTTAGACATAGAAAGATAAATGGCAGGGGCATTTGCCAGATATATGACCAAGTCACGTCAAGGACCCATATGAGATGTCATATCTTATAATCACAATAGGCAAGAACAAAGAAGCTCAGATAAAATTGGATTGCCAATCCTTTCAGGATACTCAGAGGTGGCATGAGGGTGGAAATTTCTGAAATAACAGAGATGTGTCACAGAGAAAGTTTTAATTAGTCGGTAGAATTTGAAGCTAGTATACCTTCTTACTGGATAATCTATAAATGCACAGGCCACTAAGCTCTAACATGGCCCAAATGAATTCCAGGAACCCAAGCATATGTCTGAGCTACATTTTACAATAAAAATGATGATATATGCTTAATATCACTTTAGTTAATCTGAGTTTGTGCTACTTTAGGATTGCTATCCCAAAGCATGTGCACACACACACACACACACACACACACACACACACACACATATACATGTGTGCCATACACTGATGGTCAACATTTCCTCTCTTCTGACCAGTAAATCCAGTAAGACTAGAGAAATCCATAGTGAAGACATAATACTGACAACACAAATATAGACTGGATCATATTGTTTTTCTCACCCATCCAATAGAAGTCTTCAGTCATTAAGAATGTTTTCTCTTCTTTTTTTTTTTTTTTTTTGAACTTGGAAAGTATCATCCCTGAAATAACAAGTTGGCTGTAGAAACCTTGGTATGAGTTAGAGCTATTACTAGTCATTCCTTCTAAATGTAGTATCGGTCAGAAGGTCTTGCAAATATATTAAACTTTTGAAAAAATTGACACCTGTGTTTGTTAATATTTGCTGCTTGCTCTTACAGCTTTAGAGTGCATTCTACAAAGTCTGACCGAGAATTATCAACACCTGTTATGTGACATACTTTTTCCTGGGAGACACAAAATACGCACATATACGCACCCTTACTAGGGAGACTACAGAGGAACATGTCGGGGCATAACCAAAGTCCAGCTTGTGGAAGCCAGGAGTTTTATTTGGGGTTCTATGTAGGAATATGAGTGAGAGCCTCCTACAGGAAAGGAAATGACTTAAAGATACCCCAGAATGGGTGACATCTCACCAAGGCTGGAAGCCTGGAGCACACTTCCCAGTCTACAGATGGTTCAGGTTACAGTGTCCTTTCCGGGTGGCTCAGCTGGTAGGAGCCTTTTCTGGGTAATCTAGCTGATGTTTGGTTCTTCTAGGCTGCATGGCTGGTCTCTGCTTCTTCCATCAGGGTTTATAAGGGTGTCTTCTTTGTAGTTTGGCTTGTCTGAAAGTGACTCCCAGCTGTTTTTCCTGCCACTATGCCCTTGGAGAAGGAGGAGCCTAATGAATTTCAACAATTTCAGGGACTTCTTGAATATATTTTTTGAGTTATTCACTTCTCATATTAGAGCTTCCTTGAAGGATGGAGTTTTACGCCTGTCACTTAGAAACATTGTTTTATTTCATCTTCTTGTAAACACCCTGTCCTACAATAATTTTTTGTACTATTCTTTTATAGCACTATGACATAGTATAAAACTATATCTTAACAAGCTCCCCTCCAGGATGAGAGACCTTTAAGCACAGAAAGAAGGGCCACACAAAAGCACCCGAGAGAACTGGAAGCAGATCCAGGTAAATATTTTGGGAAAGTATTGAATAGGATGGCTTGGAAGAGAAGTCAGTGAGCTCTGTGAAGGCCCAAATTCTGACTCTGAATGAGAAGACATGCAGTTAAAATCTGACCATGTGAGGTACAGACAGAGTTGACATTGAAAGTCTCTATACATGTGTATTATGAACATTATATATATATATACATATATGAAAAATAGATTATAATTTAGAGAGAAGTTGAGGTCTTGATCTTCCTAACCTATAACATTTTCATTTCTGAGCTCTTCTGAAACCCAAACTAACTTATGTACATGCCATATAAAGTTTCTTATAACTTCTTTATAGGATGACATTCCTGAGGTGAAGAAGAGCTATAATAGCTGTCCAGAAATAAACATAGCATTGCATCCTGTCACAAACCAGGCTTTTATTTCTAATATCTCCACAGACTCTTTGTGGGATAACTATGCTAGCTGCTTCAGCTTTCTGAGCCCCAGTTCCCCTACCTCTAGAGCAAGTAAGCATACTAGGAGTTTGTATGCATTTTTGGAGGGGGGAGTTGCTAGCAACATCATCTGCAAGAACTTCAGTTCTTTTCTGGTACATAATAGCTATCCCACTGATTTTTTTTATGTAAGTTGTGGACCTTCTTTGCTTGAGGGGCTAAGTCAACATGGAGAGAGTGGCCTGGATTCCAGGTTCTGTTTCCCCTCTACACCTATGCGTTTTGTTCTGTAGCTCACATAATACAATTTGAAGACACTCTTTCGTTGACTTTCATCACCTAAACATTGTTATATCATGCTTGCAAATCACATATGCTGAAGTCGATTTTATTCATAAACACAGTAGTAATTCAGTGTAAGAAAATTGTACCTGGTAGTTTTGACACTGTACAAATTTTTATTAGAAATGACAAATAAGTGTGAAAACAAGAGCATCATCAAAGCTTTGAGTTAAGAGGGAAAAATCAATGCAATTCAAGGTACTGTCAATACCACCAGTTATGTCTCCTTGACCATAATTGAAAGCGGTTTCCACCCTGCTGTTGCATACTCTTTTGTTAATCTGATGCTTGGTTGCTTTTTTCCCCCATAAACAGTATAGCAAAACTAAGTTACAATTAAATAAATTAAACAAAACTGCATTTGAATTTTACACAAGTGTGTCTATGAGCTGAGAACTAGTTAATGTTTATCCAATGCATAATTCATAATTTAAGTTAACACTGGAGAAAACATGACTTGCTTAACTTTATGTGCATAGTTAAGGAGATAGACAGTAATGTCATTCACAGTGTTGAGTCTCTGCACTTATTCTAATCACTTCCCAATGAAATAAGTTCTATTAACTTTTCAGCTCTCTGCATCTGCTTTCTCTGGGTTGCCAGGGATTTTTTAAAAGACCTGCTTGTAAGGTAAAAAACAAACAAACAAACAACAGCAAAAATCTAGCCAAAACATTATGAGGCAAAGAACTTCAAAAAGGGGCTGTCCATTAAGTGTTTGTGGCATCCCCAGTGAAATTCTATTAGAAAAAGAAAACCTAATTTTTCCTTTGCAAGTGGTTATCAATTGAAGATAACTTCTAGGATATGGATGGCAGCTAGCACCTGCTTCTCCTCTCAGTGCTGGGATACCATATGGCTTAGACCCCTTAGGTGCTGTGTATGCTTCCACAGTCTTTGAGAGTTCATATGTACATCTGTCTTCTTGTATCTAGAAGGTCTTATTTCCTTGGTGCCTTCCATTCCTAGACGTTTTATCCATTAGCTATAGAACTTAGTCTGACTTACTGAAAGCAACATGAGAGTCTCAATTGTGGCAAGGCTGAATGGGGAAAGGAGCATCCCAACTATACTTTACCAATTGATTGGAATTATAATAAATTTCCTGTGCCTGTGATGATCGATATGTTGAGCTATGTAGATGACAAATTTAGGTTACTAAGGGCAATGGACTCTTCTGCAAGATATATCTGAATAGTTTTAACAAACAGTACATTATCCAAAAGAAGTCTCCCTCCTCATAAGGAACACCTGGTGGCTCTCTTCTCTTACTGAGAAAGGGAAGTATTGTCTACCCAGAGAACCTGCCCAGGGAGATTACCTGTGTTTGTTACAGGAATAGCATCCCTCTGCAAAGTCCAGAATTGATAAAACAAACAAACAAACAAAAACAAACAACCTCACAATAGGCACTTCCTGTAGTCAGGTAAATACCTACTTAAATGAGCTGAATGATAACCTAATTGTATTCTCATGGGAGTCAAGGGCATGGTTTTAAGCACAATAGACAGTGTCACTGGTTGAGGACATTCTAATGTATGTGTGCCTTCCTTGCAGATGAATTTCATCAGTTGGATGATAAATATTAGTTTTAGTATAAGTATCAAACAGAACTGCATGTGGTAAATGTTTAATATCTTGTAAAGACACATCCTGCACCAATTCAAAGATTAGCTCTATCATTGAAGAATCATGCCATTAACTGAAATATCATGTTTTGTTTTACAATAGACAACATGTATATCATTGTAATGTCAATTTCCCTGAAAGATACAACCATTAAATAACTAATATGAAGTATGAGTCTGATGAGCTCCTTGGTCATTTTCTTAGAGTGTGTGATTTGGTGATATTGCAATACAAAGTTGACAGGTACAGGAAGCGTGAAATAACTAAGAGGCTTCATCCAACCTCTGAACATCTAAATGAAGTGAATACCACTTATAGAAGAATAAGAGATCTCTTGTTCTTATTATCTCATTATTACCTCATTCTCTTAATATAACAAGTGTGTCATTAAGGCATAGTCCCTAAAAGAGCATTTCAGTCCTAGTATGACATGAAATCCTAATGAGAAAAGAAGAGCAGGAACAAGAAGGAGGAGAAGAAGAAAAAATGAGATGAAAGAAGGAAGAGAGGAAGGAAGGAAGGAAGGAAGGAAGGAAGGAAGGAAGGAAGGAAGG
>JADRCD010188110.1:31868-49184 GCA_019843815.1 Montemys delectorum
AGGAAGGAAGGAAGGAAGGAAGGAAGGAAGGAAGGAAGGAAGGAAGGAAGAAAACTAAAAATCCTAGATGGTGTGGGAAAACACACACACACACTACTGAGAAAATTGTGATCATTTTTAAAAGGAAATATATAAGGGAGAAAAAGAAATAGGAAGACAGCTAAGAATCTATTGATAGTAATTCCTTGGCTTTTAACTCAATATCAGAACCAGTGAAGTACTGGAAGCAGGCCAGAGCCAACACCAAACTGTCACTTTCTCTTCTTAATGACCAGCATGAAATCCTCTCACTCTCTGATTGTTAGTTTCAAGTGATTTCAGGTTAAATTTGAGGCTCACAGTTGCTTTGCTCTCCACTTTTTCTGGTTCTGTAAAAGCACGTGTCACGTATAGAACCATGGACAAGTCATTTAAACCTTCCAAAATGCAGTTGATCCTCCCTAAAATGAGAATTTTAAAGTTAACAATAAGTTGCTTTTGTTTTATGAGGACTAATAAGATTACACATAACATATGTGACTATATGTGACATATACTGGGCATATATGCTTTCATATTATATACATAATTAAATAATAATTCTATTATCAGCTACCACCACCACCACAGCCATCATCCATTGTTTGATCAGAGTCAAAAAAATAACACATGTGAATGGTGCCTTTGGGAACTGGGAGAGGCTCTAGAAAAAAGGCAGAGGACCCTTTACCTCAAGTTTATTTTATGCCTGGGATTATTCTTAGACATGATTGTGTACCACCACCCCCAGTGACAAGTATTTACATACAGAGTTTTTCTTTTAATTTTGTTTTTAAATTTACTTATTTACTTGTTTACTTATTTATATATTTATTTATATATTTATTTATTTATTTTATGCTCCATATTTTATTCACCTCCAGTCCATCCTCCTACTTCTACACATCCTATACTTCCTCCCCATCCCCTCCACCACACCTGACTCTAAACTCCCTGGGGCCTCAGCCTCTTGAGGGTTCGATGCATCATCTCTGAATAAACACAGACCCGGCAGTCTTCTACTGTATGTGTGTTGGGGATCTCATATCAGCTAGTCTATGCTGCCTGTTTGGTGGTCCAGTATTTGAGAGATCTCAGGGGTCCAGATTAATTGAGACTGCTGGTCCTCCTACAAGGTTGGCCTGCTCCTCAGCTTCTTTAGTCTTTTCCTAATCCAACAGTGGGTATCAGTTGCTTCTGTCCATTGGTTGGGTGCAACTGCCTACCTCGGAAGCTTTCAGCTGCTTGTTGGGTCTTCTGGAGTGCGGTCCACGTTAGGCTCCTTTTTGTCAGTGCTCCATAGCCTCAGTAAAAGTATCAGGCCTTGGGACCTCCCCTTGAGCTGGATCCCACTTTGGGTCTGTCACTGGACATTCTTTTCCTCAGGGTTTTCTCCATTTCCATCCCTGTAATTCTTTCAGACAGGAACAATTATGGGTCATAGTTGTGACTGTAGGATGGTCCCCTCCCTCATATGATGCCCTGTCTTCCTGCTGGAGGTGAGCTTATTTCTATTGGCTATCAGAACCTAGCTATAGAATTCAATCTAGTGAGAGAATATGTTGAGTGCTGTCCTCAGGGTATGGATATGGCCTTCTGCCTTGCTTTCAAGCTTTCCCAGATATAATTTATAGTATGTGCCAGACATTGTGTTTAAATTAGTCTCTCCCAAGAAAAGTTCTGAAAAAAGGATGCCCTGTCAATATTTATTATATATTTACTGGTGTTGATTTACATGGTTTTCTGATTATTTTTGAACTCAAACAACCTTCTTTAGATCATTGTTTCTTTTTTACATTCATGTGTAAAAGTACACAATAACTGAATTCCAGCATTTTATTTTATTATGAACCATTCTTTTCAGTCTTGAAATCCCAAGTCTATCAGACAGATTTGCATGTGTTGTTGAAAGTCAACAATCTATATCTTAACCACCATCAACCAAATTGCTATCACTATCATCCTCCTCATTATTAGCATCATTATCACCATCACGACCACCACAATTACCAAGGCCACAATAATGGCCAGAATCATCATCCTAATCTCTGTCATTACCAACATCAGCACATCACCATCACCACAGCCATCACAAGCAACATCACCATTTCTACCACCATCATCTTTATCTACCTCAGTTTCTAGAGGTTCTATCAGCACCTGACCAATACAGATGCAGATACCCACAGCCAATCATTGAACTGAGCCCAGGGACTCCAGTAATAGGTTTATGGGAAAGACTTGAAGGAGCTGAAGGGGATTGCAACCCCATATGAAGTAAAATATCAACTAACTGGACCACTCAGAGCTTCCCAGAACTATACCACCAACAGAAGAGTATATACATGGAGGGAGCCAGGCCTCCAGATATATAAGTAACAGAGGATGGCCTTATTTGACATCAATGGGATGGGAGGGAGGAAGGCCCTTGGTCCTGTGGAGGCTTGATGTCCCAGAATAGGAAGATGGTAGAGGGATAAGGCAGGGTTGGGTGAGTGAGTGGAGGAGTTCCTTCATAGAGGCAAAGGGGAGGTGAGAGAGGAGTAATGGGATGGGAGGGATTATGGATGGGTAACTGGGAAGGGGGATATTGTTTGAAATGTAAACAAATCAAATGATTAATTAGAAAAAGACAAAGAAACTAGAAAATTCATGTGATCAGAAAACAAAGAGAAGATAGGGGAAAGGCACTAGTCTACTCCAAAGTTTTCTAGACACTTAGTATATTCAAAACATTGAACAAAACTGTATTCAAAGGGATTTGAAGTCTTTGAGACTTAAAAGCAGAAATATGCCTTTCAAAAGAGGAGTTGGCGTAAATAAAGGGCCCCATCTCTCAGCCCAACAATACCAGAACATCATTTTCATTCCCACCATCCATCCACAGGTGTCTACCCAATATTCTTCATATTCTACCCAATATGCTTTCAAAGGCTTGTGTGGTGAGAGACCTGGATTTAGGTCCTCAGGAAAGGAAGCTGAGGCGAGGATCTATGGAGAAAAAGGAATATAGTACAAAATACTAGATAGCTGCAAGCTTTCATGAGCATTAATTTTACCAAATATTAAAAATTTAAATGCTTCAAATATAAGCATGACCAATAGAAAAGTACAACGTGATCATTAGGATTATAATGTGTGTGTGAATGTGTGATCAGAATAGACATGCTGCAAATAAAGCACCAAATATGTTCTAAATACTTTACTCACTGTTACAATAATGTGTCATATGGCTGATATTCTTAAGTACATTATGTTCTCTGCTGCTATGAAGTCATTAATCCCCTTTTCTAGAAGTGAAGAGGAAACCCAGGGTTGAAAATTAGGGATCAGAGGTGTGGGTGACTAGAGATAAAGACAAATGATGGGTCTTTTTTCTAAAGCTGTAATGATTCTCTACCACACACTACACTTTGTCCTGAATTCTGCTTTACACACTGTGCTGTGCACCCTGAAAAGAACTAATTATTACCCTGCTTCAATGATGTTGGACTCTTCCCACATCATCATGACCCAGAGTGAACTAGAGTCTTTTTGAAGCCTCCCTAAAGCATTCATGCTGCTGTAAAGCCTAGCAGACTGAGTCAGGCTTTTTTCCTGTGGCAGTCTAATAGCTTAGACATGGAAATCCTGACCACTCTGCAAGGTTGTCCATTTTAAAATGTCCAGTTATTTACTAAGAGGGGCATGGGGGCATGTCCTAAGTGTAAATGTTAGAGCTCTGAAGGGAAAGGTTTTCCCATATGTTTCGATTCTGAGGCAAAAGGTTTCCCCAGTGTAGGGGTTGTAGCTCTGAAGGAAAGGGTATCTGGCAGTCTGGAGCCAGTGAAGGCTACAAAGTCACAGTGCACAATAAAACTAACACAAGAAATTAATAGGGAAAGACAAAGGAAGGAGGCTGCCACTACTTAGGCAAGACAGACTAAGGAACTGGAAGGCAGGGTTATATGGGGTTTCTTTGAAGTAGAATTTTATATAGAGTGGAGATTTCTAAGATGAAGCTTGGTGGGATTTCATGTCCTGAGCTTGGAGTGAGCCCAGAGGTTAGTGGGATTTTAAGCTCAGGGACTGGTGAATTTTTTACCCTACACTATGTACTTGGGATAAAAAAAAAAAAAATGATTTGAATGCCTGTTCCATCACAGACTGAACAATCTGTGGGTATGTTACATAAACTTTTTGAGACTAAGTATTTTCATCTTTAAATGTGAGTACAACAAAAGTTGGACCCTGTCCTGTCAGCCTGTGATCTCAGCACTCCACACACCAAGTCAGGAAGATTATTATGACTTTTGGACTAATCTGAATTATTCAGTGGGTAGTAGGCAATTTTGAAGTTCATGGTAATACCTAGTTTTAAAAATCCAAAAGAAAAACAATAAAAAGTTATAATATGGTAATCTACTTTTATAATTGGTGGCACCAATACTGGTTTTGTTGTTGTAGTTGAAAATTTTAAATTTCAAAATGAGAGAACATAAAAAGAGAGAAAAGAAAAAGGAGAAAAATTACCCAGCTACATCTTTTATTATTTTTTTTAAATATTTTCGATGAACACACAGAAGAGCATATTGTTTGGTTCCCATGAAAAACTGATCAGTGCCATGTCTGATATATGACACTTCCCCTGCCATGTCTGGTATAGAACACTTCCCCTTCATCTAGGAACCTGGGGTGCACTGGAAGTTAACGGAGATCTTCTCGGTGAGGAAAAAGTTGATTAAAAAGGATGAGGCTGCCTTTTAGGAGCATCAGTGCACAGAATGCTAGTTTAATAATAAACCACTTTCATATGTATTGCTGGTATTCTGAGGTGTGTGTGTGTGTGTGTGTGTGTGTGTGTGTGTGTGTGTGTCTAAGATAAACAAAGCGACGTCTTCGTCCCACATAGAAGCAGACTGTGAGCAATGTGACTGTACTCTTCCTGCTGGAAGGACATCACAGAGCTTTTATTGTTTTAGCACAATTAACAGAAATAATTACAAGAATGGAGGAAGTTACGACAAAGAACCTGAATAACAATTAAATAAAAATTTAACCACTATTGACCTTATATATCCTCAGGCCTATTAGAGAGCTTCTCCCTATACGGGAACTCTGCTATAATCCTGTCTCAGCATTATTTGAGATTTACTCTAGAGCAGCCCCTGTAACCACTGTGGTGAAATGACTGTCCATTTAGTCAACAGAGTGATGTTAAGGCTTGAGTAACTATGATTCAGTTAAAAGCACAAGAACAGAATTTGTCTTCAGATTCCCCCATTGAGAAGATCCTGTTGCTCTACTGCAATCAACGGTGTGGACAGATACCATGATCAGGAAGTCCCTCAGCAGGGGACTTTAAGTCATTTTCTATCTATGACTATGACCTATATTCAAGGACTGACTGATACCAGGTCAGCCAACTAGTATGGACAACATTAAAGGACCACAGGCCCATGTATACTGTGGAGTGTTAATGAGGCCTTTGCTGGGGTTGCCTGGATGTTCAGTTTCCTAGCCCTGTGTTTCATCACTTTTCCATAGGTGATTACAGAAAGATTTTTGACCAATCAATTAACCAAACACAAGTCCATCATCAATTTGTCTCCCACAGACCCAGCTTGCTATTATGACCAGATGTTTACCCTTAAAACAAAAATATCTATCTTAGTGTGTTCTTCATTAGTGTGCATTCAGGAAAAGCAAACAAATTAATACTGTTTTTAACAGAAACAAACACATGGTAAGCCTAAGTTAGCACAACCAAAACAAGGAGAAATAGTTAAGCTTACATTCTCGACAAGCCGATCAAGAAGCAAAGCTATGTGTTGTAGAACTCTTAACCCAGCAACATGAATGTTCTGGCAAGGGATCACATCCAAAGACCATGTAGGTCTACATGATTTGTCATGACTGTAGACATTCCCTCACAACACACTTTTAATGACAAACAATGAAGGTTAAAATTAGTTTATAAAAAGAAGCAGCCAAACAAACCAATTAAAAAATTGGGGTATAGAGCTAAACAGAAAATTCACAACACTGGAATCTCAAATGGCTGAGAGGACTCAAAGTCCTAAGTGATCAGGGAAATGTATATTAAAGCGGCCTTGAGATTCTACTTTATCCCAATCAGAATGGCTAATATCAGAACTCAGGTGACAGCACATGTTGGTGAGGATGTGGTAAAAGAAGAACACTTCTCTATTGCCGGTGGAATTGCAAACTGGTACAACCACTCTGGAAATCAATCTGGATGTTACTCAGAAAATTGGAATCTACCTGAAGAGAGAACTATACTACTCTTTTGCATATACTCAAAGCACAGGGACACATGCTCCACTATGTTCATAGTGGCCTCATTTGTAAAGGCCAGAAGCTGGAAACAACCCAGATGTCCCCCAAATGAAGAATGGATATAGAAAATATGGTTCATTTACACAATGGAATACTGATCAGTTATAAAGAATGAGAACATCCTGAGTTTTGCAGGCAAATGGATAGAACTAGAAAATATCATCCTGAGTGAGATAATTCAGACCCAAAAGTACATGGATGGTATGTACTCACTAATAAGTAGATATTAGCCAGTAAAGTACAGAACACCCAGGATACATTCATTCAACAGAACTCAAGAAGGTTAACAAACCAAAGGGCCTAAGTGAGGATGTAGAAAAATGAGAAGCAGCCATGTTAGAAAGTGACACCTAATTAGGAGGCAAAGTACAAATCAGAGAAAATTTTGAAAAAATGCATCAGAGATATGATATGCCCAACTCTCAGGAGAACAGGCAGGAAGGAGAGGCAACATAAGGGAGCAAAGAGAGGAGAGAGGAGGCAGTCTTACTGGGATGGCTCTACAGAGACAGGTTGCAGGTGAAGACAGATTGAGCCAAAGAATGACAAGGAGCCAGAAGATTAGAACCGATTGGCAGAGTTAGTTTGAGGCCAAGAAGAGCAATTCAGTCAACTTGAATCTTTTTGAAGCAGAGTTTTAAGGCAGCACAGCTGAGTTGAAACAGCCAGCCAGAGTTCAGAAAGAAGTAAAAAGGGGTGAGGTAATTCAGTTGTAAACCTCCAAGATGACAATTATATCTGGTGATCAAAAGTAACTTTTCTGGTATTTTTTTTAATCTTTAATCTTTTATTTTTATAGTCCAGTCATTATCTCCTTCCTGTTCTGCCCTCTGACAGTTGCCCATCCCATTCCTCCTCCCCTAGTCCCAGAAGGTTGTTGTCTCCCTCCACTCCCCCCCCCCCGCCACCAGGCCTCCCCACTCCTTGGGACTTCAAGTCCCTCAAGAGTTAGGTACATCTACTCTTACTGAGGCCAGATGAGGCAGCAGTCCTCAGTTAAACTTTTGCTTTTGAAAACAACCTGAAGCCATACAGCCATATGTATGTATGTATGTATGTATGTATGTATGTATGCATTTATGTATGCATATATATATATATATACATACATATATATAAAATGTCTTTTTAACGTGAACATGTGTAGACAGCCATGTTGTTGATACTCTATGGTTGTTGCTTCCCTGAAAAGTTGAATGAGGATAATACCAGCAGACATATTACCGTAGAAGGGGAAATGTCACAGAACTCTAGCCCTGAACAAAAAGCCACTGGCAACAAAGGAATGCTCAGAGCAAGAGAATTAATCTACTCCAGGATAGAGCACACCAATTGGTTATCTAACACAAAGTAGTGAGTCTTGAAATCATATACATAAAAGTAACATTATATGGATGTACAGCTGAATTTATTTAGTTATAGAGAAAAGTGGAAAGAGAAATGATGTAGTTATATTTTCATTTCAAAAACAAAAGATTAAACATTTTCATTATGAAGTTTGATGTTATATACCTCATAAACTAAAATGAATCATAACTTGCCTAACATTCTCAACTAGGGGAAAATATTAGAGGTTTATTTCAACAAATGTGACCATCATTGCTTCATATATTAGAAATAACTATATACATAAAGTTAACAACCATATTATCCATATATAATTATTATATTTTAATGTAATTATATATAATTATATAATATATAGTGATATATTATAATAATTATATATAATTAACACAAAGGTAGACATGTCTGAATATATAACTGCATATATTAAATATACTATATGTCAAATGTATATGACTGTGTTTATATACATAAACCATCCAGAGATTGAACTCAGGATTCTTAAAAGCTATTTTCATGGCTTGTATTTCTGGCACAAGGTCATTATTTGTATCTGCCACCACCCAATCAGACAGGAAAAGCAAGGAAGTACAGGGCATAGTTATATGTGATGTATTTTAGGTGGTTGGCTAAGATATTTTTATTACAGAAGGCACAGTTTTCATATATTTGAAATGAAGATAATATTAGGAGATATTTCATGTTATATTATTATTAGGTTAGGTGTTATAGTCATGCCCTAAGAAAGAATTCGTGTGCTAAATCAGATAGATTGCGATGTAGCAACCAACAAAATGAAATGAAGTTAGGTGACATGGTCTCAAAATAAGAGAGAATCTGAAATTTCACTCTTGATTTCCTGGCATGGTCAAACCCAAATCACAGGGCAGCTCTAGCATGCTGTGATGCCCATTTTGAAGAGAGGCGGGTTTCAGGCTCTCCTGAACTTGCAACACAGAGATATAGTAGCTCTGTAGTGGTCCTCAGTATAAGAGTTCCCCTATCTTTTCAAGTTCAGGGCTATGCTAGTCCCAGGGGTTCAAGTGTGAGGTCTAATATTCAGAAAAATCCATTTCAAAGAGCAAAGGAAGAAGTCTTTCTGAATGTTCACATTTTTATTTGTTATTTTATTTATCTTCATTTCAAATGTTATCCCTCTTCCCCATTTTCTCTCTACAAACTCCCATCCCATCTCTCCTCCCCCTCACCCTTCTATGACTGTTCACTCTTTATCATTCTCTAGATTAATATAGTCTGAAGTATTTTCAGAAATTAGGTAGCCTTTCATCTCGTTTGTCTACATTGCTGTACAGCAAAAGCACATGTCCTGTGAGGAAAGTGCTGCTGGTGTATGTGTGACTGTATTTTGTCTTCTTCTGATGAGTTTTAAGAACTCATAATTTAGAAACCAGGGCTGAGGAGTAAAGTGGAGAGTTTTCAGCTCAACTTTCTTTGAGTTTCTTTGATTTTTCCTCCTGTAATTGATTATTCCATCCTGAAACTAGATTTGCTTCGGTTTTGAGATCAGATGAAGGTTATACTATTGAGTGATTGAGAAGAACAAGCTAGGCAGTTGTGGCATGCCCCTTTAATCCTGCATGCAGGAGGCAGATGCAATGGATCTTTGTTGAGTTCAAGGCCAGCCTGATCTACAGAACTACTTCCAGGCCAGCCTGGGTTACACAAAGAAATTCTGTCTTAATTTTTTTAATGAAATAACAAAGAAGTTTTTATAATATTGAGGTCCTTACTTAGCATCAAAGACACCATGGTGAAGACATGTTATTATGATCACATCCAAGAAAACATGACACATTCTTAATTGGAAAATGCCTTCAATCTAATTGCTTCTTTCATGACAAAGTGTGTTTAAGAACATATTATAGTGACCAAATCTCAGTACCTTGATAATTGAACTTCGTTCAGTAAAGGGTTTGTACAGTATTTACTACGTTGACTCTGTGGTTTCTTTCACAGTTCAGCAAAAAATAAATAAAAAGTAAGTCTTCATTCTTCTCCTAGTTCTCATTACAAAGTTTCTATGGAGTTCACTTCTTTTATACACCATTCATTACTCCTTCTAGAATTTATGTAAATATAATCATACATAAATATAAATTTATTTTTTTCTTCTTTTTCACAAAAGTTAAAACATTGTTTACATTGACTCTTACCATTGTTTTGTTTTCCATGTGTCTGTTTTTCCAACAAGCTGTTAAATTTAGTACAGTTTTAGAAGTACAGAAAAATGGGCCAAGATAAAATGACCTGTTACAGAGCACATATCCAGTATGCCACATTATTAACAACCTTTATTTCTATGATGTATTTTTGTTGCAATTAATGCATTGATAGTGATACATAATGCTTCACTAAATTTCACAGTATATTTTCACTTTGTTTTAATAACACTTTTTTCTTGCCTTGGCCTCTTAACAAAGGTTCCATATCTCAGATAGTCAATACAGTTTCTTTGGCTACTTTTTGATTTTTACTTTTATTTTATTATTAATTATTTATTTTAGTTTTCATTTGTAGCACTTTGATGATATTTGAGCTTAATTTTTTGAGAAGTAGAATTATAATGTCTGAGGAATAGGACACACATGCAACAAGCACTTTCATTCTGTGATCTCTCACTGTAGATCTTGACTGTGATCACCCATCCGAGACAGTGATACTGCGTTTCTTCACTATAAAGTTACTCATCTGCCCCCTTATCATGTTATACTCTTTGGAAAGCATTTGTTATGCACTCAGTCTCTTAGAAGTAGGGAATATATTCTATCCATTTGGAGGGTATTCATACAAAAATATGGAAAGCTTCTACTGCGTAAATTTGTATCTATTTGTAATAGATATGCTCAATACTAGATCCTTGTTAGTATACATATTAGTTAAAACTTAATGACAATAATCAAATCTTCCCTTGAGCCACATTATTTCAGTTTTATTCAATTGGAAGTTCTTCCTGTTGGCTGTTTGACTCATACTTACAATGTTCATCAAATTTTGTATATAAGTATGGATTCAATTATGAACTACTTGGAGGTCTTATAATTTTAATAATCAAATTGCATATTTCACTTAATATAGTGTAAATGTGATAATATTTTTACCATTTTTATTTAATTATTTGTGTGTGTGTGTGTGTGTGTGTGTGTGTTTGTGTGTGTGTGCCTGTTGCTTGACTCACAGCAAATGCATTACATCTCTCATATGGAAATCAGAGAATAATTTGTCAGAGTTATTTTCCTCTTTTGACTAAGTGAGTTCTATTAATCAGTATCAAACCAGGATCCTCTGGCTTGACAGTACAGGAGTTTACACACTAAATCATCCCACTGCCTTTGCTTAACAATTATTAAACAGATTTATAATGTGCATTTCAAATATGAACCATAATTTATTCAAAGACTATTATTAACTTTCCTTTGGTTTGTATTCTGTGCTTGCTTACAACATTATCACAGAGAAAAACTTGCTACAAGTGTTGTCTTGACTATACTCAGTTCATATTTTCATGATATGTTTATGATTTGTAGAAAATACTGACAGCTATCAGTATCACGAGAACAAGGAACACTCATACATGTAAAGTGACAAAAGTCACATAAACTGCAAATGAAACATGAACAAATGTTCATGATATTTATTCTTGTCAGTAAGAGAGCCAAACAAACTAAAGCAGACACACAAACAGTTTTCTAAAGATCTTTGCTAACTCCATGTAAAATGATGGCTATTTTCTTTGAAGCAATGGATATTTAATAAGCAAGTAAATTATTTATTAAGATGGTGAATGCTGGTGAGGATGAATGAAGAATAAGGAGAACACTCATTCAACCCTGGCAGGAGTGCAAATTTGCACAGCCACTAGGGAAATCTGTGTGGCAGTTCCTCAGGAAGATGGGAATAGATTTACCTCAAGAATCAGCTATACTACTCTGGAGCATATACCCAAAGGACACTTCACCCTACCACAGAGATGTCATTTCAACCATGTTTGTTGCTGTTGTATTAATAATAACCATGAATTGGAAACACTCCTGATATCTCTAAATAGAATAATGGAGTTAAAAAAACATGTTGTTTTTGCACAGCAGAGTATAATTTGGCTCTTAAAAAAGTAGGTCATGAAATTCAAAGATATATAGATAGATGTAACTAGAAAAAAAGCATCATCCTCAGTGAGGTAACCCTGACTCAGAAAGACAAACATGGTATATATTTGCTCACATATGGATATTAGCTATTCAGTCAATGATAACTAACCTACAATATGTAGAACTATGGAGGTTAAGTATAGAATATAAGACTAGAGGTAGGGCATATAGATCGCCTTAGGAAAGAGAAATAGTTTGTTATGGATGGGTAAGGGGACTGGAATAGGAGGATCAAGTGAAGAAGGGTAAGAAAGAGGGGAATGAGGGAGGGAATACAGAAAACAGCTAAAATTAAGGGCTGTTTGAGGTTTAGTGTGGAAACCTAGTGCAATAAAAGCTTCCAAAAATATATATAAAAGTCCCAACTGGTCATCTCTTTTCACCAAATTAAGTTTCCAGCACTAGGATTGGCTTACATCTATTTAAATTTTTGGCCAAGAAGCCCATGGGAATTCATCAACAATGCAGGCTATTGCCAAAACTATGGTTGTTTTCCAGAAACTGACACTAAAGTCCAATTGCTCAAGACATTATCTAAGGAACCCATTGAACAAGGCAAGGTGGTGCCTAGATAGACCCTTCACATTTAAGTTCTAGTATCTTTTGGTACTGAATGGAACTCTGTATGTTACCAAAAAAGAAACATAAACACCATTCCCCACAACCTTTTATTTGCAGTACTGCTCTACAAGATATGCTAGTGAAAAAAGCACAAGGATTTTCTGATTTAACTTAAGGTCCACTTAATGAGATGGAACTCACACCTAGCACCACTGCTTATGTAACCAAGAAGCAGAGCCTAAATATTCTAGGGACCTATAGTGTTCTGCTAATGGAATGTAGTAACAAAATGGCATTCTTCTACATTTAAAGATCAGTGCCATGTTCAGCCATCATCAGAGAAGCTTCTTGCACCGGCAAAAGAAAACAAGACCCACAGCCAAGCATTAATCAGAAAGGGAGAGATCTTGGAATATTCAACTTTAAATGGGATGTCTCCATCAAATCAGGGATCTCTACAGAAGAGGATGGGGAAAGAATATAAGATCCAGAGTATTTGAGGACAGCAAAAACTCAAGACCCTCTATAATCAACATGATAGATGTACGTATGAACTTACAGAATCTGAGGAAGCATGTGTAGAGCCTGCAGCAGTCTGCATCAGTTGGATTTCTAAAGCTGAAAGAAATAGACACCTGGCTTCAGAAGGAACCTTCCAAGCATACACAGGCCTGTACTTCTGAATTAAACAATGGTGCTTATTTAGATTAAAAGTAACTAAAATTAAAGACCTTCTTAGACACTTAATTTTCTCAAATTCAAATTTTCTGACCATCACACCTCCATGTTCAATTATCGATGAAGTTCTCTTGCTACAACTAAAAGTAATTCCATATCCGATTCTTATTGACATTTTAAAAACCTATATGAAAATTGGCACCGGACTTAATAACCACTTTACTATATTCATGTATTTCCAAGTGACTGCTTTTTCTCCTACCAAGTAGACTCTCCTATATATTAATTCTTATAATGATCAATTTTATATAAGTTCATATCTATTTCTGTATTTTAATATAATTTTCTTCAATATGTAGTTGTAGTTTCTAACTCTAAGTTACATATTCTTTCTCACCTATTCTATGCTGATTTAGATTTTTCTACAAATTTTATATTAAAATTGGCTGTGTTGATTTTTTATAAATATCCCTCCTCTCTCTATCTAGAATTCAAGATCTTCTAGAGTTAATGCCACAAGTTATCTTATTGGATTGAATTATCAAGTACATCTAAAAAGTACATACATTAATACATTTTCACTAACATTTCTTCTAGGTTCTGTATCCATGTTGATTGCAGCTGCCCTAGCTATAGAAAATACCTTGTGGGGTTCGTGATTCTTTCTTTCTTCCTTCCTTTCTCTCTCTCTCTCTCTCTCTCTCTCTCTCTCTCTCTCTCTCTCTCTTTCTTTCTTTCTTCTTGTAATACATTTTTTATTTAATTATTTTTTTCTTCCAAAGTTTAGATCAAGAATTACTGTCTTACCATGATCTGTGGTAATGGACATATTACAATCTTTCTTTAAAAACATTGCTTTATTTTATTTTATTTTATTTTATTTTACTTTATTTTATTTTATCATTATTTTGGGGGGCTTTTGTACCATACCCACAATGCATTCTATGGTTTCACTCTTGGTTAGAGTAATCTGTCTTGTCAAACATACATCTTTGTATTCATAGTTGAGGATCAACAGTAATCTTAACATATAGTTTCCAAATTCAGATGGCAAAATGAAGGATGGTTTCATATTTCTCTTCACACATCTTTAAACTGAATAATGTTGGAAAGCAAGATTGAGATTCCACTCTGTTGAGCAAAGAGTATGCCAATCATATAGGCCAACTAAATTCTAAATATGGCTTCTGTGCTATAGAAGGAATGATGGTTCATTACAAAAATAGATTCTAACACAGAGTTATCTTTGTGTGATGCCAGAAAATCCATGCCAAAATCACTACAGGGATTGAAAACTTGAGAACCTTTGATATGATAGTCTGTTTTACACAAGAAATAGTTTATCCTTTTATCCTCTTTTTACTCAAGCATCTATTGGAAAGGATTATACGTGAATAAAATTTAACCTTAAATAGGTTAAGTGTATGCAGTACAGCACATCCCCTAATCTGTATGCCCCAGGTATTTCTGGTCTGGGATCACTGGCAACATTAAATAACTCTTTGAGTTCTTTGGGGTAAAAATTTCAAGAACCCTAATAGTTTTTTTATTATTATTTAGCAAAAATAAGAAGTATATCCAGTTTTATCTAGAAGAAAAAAGTAAACACATGGACAGACCAAAAAAAGAAAAAAGAAAAAGAAAATTAAGTTGCTGGCTTTAGGCACCATTAAATCCAAGAAGTACATTTCAGACAAGTGCTCTGCTGTTGAGCTATGTCCCTCAAAGTGCTCAGGGTGCATTTTAATTCTGAGGTCTATTGCTGTGAGCATTGGCTCCACAATCAAATCTCTACTTAATGCTCTGAACAACTTATGTTAGCTGAGTCCTGCTTCCTTCAATTGTAACTTCTGAGTAAAGCATTTATTCTGGAGCCAATCCACATAGATGGAGGTAAGTGTGTGACCTTTGTTTACAACTCCAATCACAGGACTGGAGAGTATAGAATAAATGATATGAGAAATAGAAATTTAGCTGCTGAAACAGTTGGGTTGGTGGGTGAACAGGTGTTGTTTGGACAAATGAACCAATCCCAAATTTAGCTATAGTCTCTTGTCTTACACATAGAATCTAAGACTTTTTTCTAAAGTCTCTCCTTGTTTTTGACTAATAGAGATTTAATGTACCCTCCGTTTTTGCTAAACTTTAGTCAAAATTCTCTTATTTTTAAGCTGTAAATTTTTTCTCAGTCTCTGGCTTTTCATAACTTAGGAACTCTTTCCAAAGTCTGAGACAGCCATTTTGAAATCTGAACAGAAAAAGAAAGACAGGAAGGCAGGCCAGCAGGCAGGCAGGCGGGAAGGAAGGAAGGAAGGAAGGAAGGGAGGGAGGGAAGGAGGGAGGGAGGGAGGGACAAAGGAAGAAAGGAAGGAAGGAAGGAAGGAAGGAAGGAAGGAAGGAAGGAAGGAAATCAGCAACTTCCATTTCTTTAAGTCTCCATGAAAGGATAGAAGCTTAACTTCTATAGGTTTAATTAGACAGCTCACATGGACCACTCACTTTGTTTAGTCTCCCACTAATCAAACTCCCATTAATATCTGACTCATAATATGTCTCCATAGTTCACTTTAGGAACTAAAAGTTGCATCTTCTAGTTTAGGTGAATTAAACTTTATCATTCTTTCCTACTTCAATAGCCTTTCACTTATTAAACAAAAGACTTTATTTAATAAATCCTCTTTTCCTTATTGTCCTCAATGTTTCATAATTTTTCTTCATTATCCAACTTTGAAAATTAATAGAGGGTTATAGTTCTTAGCATGCCCATTGTAAGAGAAGGTAATATACCAATAGTATTCAGATTCTGGCTTTAATGTTTGCCTAAGGATATCCCTGAGAGTCTTTGCGTCATCTTCTGTGCATTGGAAACAAAGCCCAACATAAGAAACCTGTTGGACTCAACTATTCTGCACACTCTTTACTGTCAGAAATAAAGGAAACTCGTAGAAGCTATTTTGTTGAAATTGGACAATTGGACCCTCATGGTAACTAAACATAAGATAAAAGCATTGCATCTCATCTCAGTCTCTTTTTGTATCTATTTGCTGTACTTTGAGTCCCCTGCTTACCTGTGTACACAGGCATCCAAATTTCTTAAGAAGATCAGTTGCATATATCTCTTCAAGGATGAATTCACAGTGGTAAGGCATTATCTTAAATCTATAGTACCCTTGGGTTGCAGTAAGAACAATGTTTTGGCCATACTTTGGAGACAAAGGTAACTAAGCATTTTGACAAAACTGAGTAAAGTGTAAAGTTGAGCACTGGATGGATCCTTTCAAGGAAGGAAGGCACTGAAAACTTCTCTTGGCTTCCTTCAAATATCAAAGACATGTGAATAATAGGGTTAACTACATCTTGACAAAGACTCCTCATTTACACATTCTTGTACCTTTTGACCTAATTATTCCTTTATTTAACTTCTATTTTTCAAAAAGATTTATATATTCTTTTATGTATGAGTACACTGTTGCTGTCTTCAGACACACCAAAAGAGGGGATTAGATCCCATTACAGAAAGTTGTGAGTCACCATGTGGTTTCTGGGATTTGAACTCAGGACCTTTGGAAGAGCAGTCACTGCTCTTAACCACTGAAACTTCTCCCCAGCCTTTTAACCCCCTAATTTATGTCAGTACCTGGACATTGAAACAGTGGCCTCTTCCCGGTGTTGTCACATTGAATATGTCTATGTTTTTCAACATAATTTTTGTCTTTAATTGGCATATAAGACAGGTGTCCCAGCCTAGCATGCTGAAGATATTAGATCCTAGATAATTGTCTAAGAAGCCACAGATTTAGAAGTATTTGTTTAATGTGGAATTTCTTTTACACTGTAAAGCTAATGAAAATGAATATAATGCTTATTTTGGTCATTACTAAGCCCCAAAATCCCTGGACAACATTTTCCACTGAATGGCTTCTCAAGAGATATTGGAGATAAAAATGAACAAAATTAGGCAGTATATCATATGACTAGAGCAAGAAGAAATAAATCTGGTACTGATATTTCAACAACCTTGTTTGGAGGCTCAATTTTCTGGAAAGTTCAAAATCTCACTGTGATAATTAAAAATGATTTTGAACTTGACAGGATCTAGAATCACCTATAAGAAAAGTTTCTGGGTTTGCCAGGGATTGATTATACTTAGCACTGCGTCCTCATTCCCTATGGAGGTTATGGTGTAGTGTCACCTCCCTGCTGCCAT